>JANRGW010049496.1:0-13636 GCA_024733675.1 Psilopsiagon aymara
CAGGATCACCTCCTTCGACCTGCTGGTCACACTCCTTTTGATGCAGCCCAGGATACGGTTGGCTTTCTGGGCTGCAAATTCCTAAGCACTGGAAAGAAATCGTCTGAGTCTTTGACCAGCATAAATCTTACTAGCTACATGAAAACCAGTGAAAATATATTGATCCATAAGACCTGCCAAATTGAAGCATTATGAATATATTTTTATATCTTGATCTTTAATACACAGGACTGATATCCTTTGAATTAGAGGAAGTTCATCCAGAGATAGAAAGAAATTCTGGTTGAAATGGTGGGCATTTTTGTTCCTTCAGCATACATACAGTGCAAACTAAAATCAGTCAATGAAATTTCAGCTTTGATAGCACTTACATATAAGAAATACAAGCCTAATGCAAATATACATACAGATCAGCTGGCAGTGAAAATTACATGATCCAGAAATTCATGCTGTATGATTATTATATGGCTAAATAAATACTCAGTTATTTCAGTCGCTATCTGCAAAATCCAATCTTGCATTTGGAAGGCCAAACGGTTAAACTTAAAAAGCAGATATATTGGCAAATAAGTGAGCGATACGTAGATAAATGGATAAGTGGGTAAGAAACTAAATTTTCTTCTACTGTAATGCAACTGTTAAATGTCAGAGAATCTCTATCTGATGTCTGATGCACTAATGTTAATATTTGACAATATTAACAAATATTGGCGTTACAACGATTAAACACTGACCTATAAAGTCTTTCCCTTAATTTGAAGAGCTTCCATAAAAAAAAAAAAAAAAAAAAAAAAAAAAAGACAATAAGAGCAAAATTATCCCTTTAAAACCTGTGATAATCCTTATCTTTGAGAGGCGGAAATTATATTCTTCCTTTCCCCCCAGGAAAACACATCCTACAGCTGATGTGACTTGAGGTCATTCTCCCTGCTAATCCACACTTTTTGATGGCCTGTGTGGAGTCAAAGAAAACCTGGAAATGTCATAGGAAATCTCTTGTTTTCCTCTAGCATGTAATTTTATGCAGCCTGCCAGGGACCTAAGATTCCACTGTGAGAGAAAGGACTCTGGGCCATGTTCCAAAATGAGGGAAAATAATACAAACCTTGGATGTTCTGTTTTGTTGTGGTCTGTGGATCTTCAGTATATAAGTGTAGTATCACTGACATTCATTATTTGCCTACTTCTCAGAGATACAGCAGCATGCAGCAGCAGCTGGGATCATTCAGTGTACAGCAAAACATGGAACAGCATGAGTCTGCACCACCTTAACAACATCCCAGCCAAAGCATAAGATGGATAGCAGAAAGGTGCATTTCTTAGTATCAAGTTAAAATGTACATGGGTATGTGTGTTTATATTCAGCTTTATGATCCTTGGTCACAGTGGATTTGTGTTACTCATCTAACAATGCAACACGAAACATTTTAGACCTTTTGAATCTGCTGGTTTCAGCTCTTGGTAGAACCAGGTAGGCATAATCAACATGAATTAATTACTCTTTCATTGTATTTTTCATATGTTATTCAGTTTTTTTTTTTTCAGGAAGGCTTGGATTTTAGTAGAATACCTGTCTCCAGAAGCCTCAAGGCTGTCTGTAGCTTAATGTGAATCTAACAGGAAGTAGCACTGAACACTACAGGGAAGGACTACCTATGGCTGTCAATGAAACAAAGGCAAAAAAAACGCTGCTGGTCTTAAAATCAAGCATTCTGTAACTGAGAATATCCAGAATATAAGATGACCATATATCTAGTTCTTAAATAGACAAAATAATGCCTGGAAACATAAGACAGTCGCCTCTACTGTAGTATTGGGGTGAAGGGACCGCTTTCCAGTGACCTGTGCCCACACTGCAATGACTTTCTTCCCTGTGTTGTTAGGCTGCTTACCAGCAGTCACAACAACACATATGGGCAGCGTATGTGGGCTGATGCTGCATTTGCCATTGATGTATCTGTCAGGAAATCTCTGACCTCTTCTCATCAGTACAATAACTCTCAGATGCTCTGCATTTTGCATGATGCTCATTAAGGCAATAGAAAAAAATGGCAGAAGGCAGGGAACATCACAATAACTAACTCAGCTTTTCATGCTTCAGACTTGTGAGGCTTGAAGAGGGGATTCATTGCATTAAGGAGCCAAATATGTTCTAAAGAATTAAAACGAAACACACAAGCCCACACTCTAACACAGTTTCCCACACTACAGGAGTCAATTCAGACTTCTTTTTTGTCCACTAAACTTAATTTCCAATCCACTGTTTTGACAGGAGAAGAGCAAGAAATGCACCCAAAAATGGGTTACGTAATTGCCAACATCAGAGCATTGTATGTAGACACATATATCTGATCAGCTGAATCAATCCTTACTGCATTAGCTTGGACTGAGTAATTCTCCTTTGACTGAAATAGCACCCAGACAAGCAGAAGCCTGTATGTAGACACCCCAAGAGAGATTAAGTCTTCTGTGAGCTGAATTCCATCATCAATATTTTCACCTGTGTTCACTGTGAATCTGAACAAGTTTGTGGGAGAAAAATCCATGGAAATTCAGTAAATTTATAGAAATCACATCTCATTCAGAAAGCTCCTGAGCTGCAACTGATTGGGACCTAAGGAAGCACTTATAGCATGCTGAAGCCCTCCACTTTGCATTGCTGGACATGGGATGTGGTACAGTACTGGTTCCCAGTTTAAAGATTAGCTTTATCTGGAAATGCTACTGCTGCTCTTGAGCAACCTGGTTTGAATTCAGTGCTGACTCTGCTTTGAGCAAGAGGTAAGGCTATAGACCTCCTGACGTCCTTTCCAAGCTGAATTATCATGTACAAGACCTTGGTTCTCTGGAAGGGTTCTTCCTGTGGGAAGGTCTAGGACAGAATTCCCTCAATGCTGCTCTGGTTCGGCTGGGTTAATATCTTGAAAAAGTTACATGCAGATAGTGGAACTACATCTGGTTGATAAGTCACTGTGAAGGCTATGCATATAGATTGCAGGCTATGCATATGGATTATATGCACAGATATAATCCATATTGGTGAGTCAAGTGAGACATAATCATAGAATCATAGAATAATAGAATGGTTTGGGTTGGAAAGGACCTTAAGATTATATAGTTCCAACCCCTCTGCCATGGGTAGGGACACCTTACCCTAGACCGTGTTGCCTAGGGGTCTGTTCAACCTTGCCTTGAACACTGCCGGGGATGAAGCATTTACCACTGCTATTCCAGTGCTGTTCCACCCTCACAGTAAAGAATTTCCTATATCTAATCTGAATTTACCCTGTTTAATTTGAACCCGTTCCCCCTTGTCCTATCACTACAGTCCCTAATCAAAAGAGGATCATTAAAGCCAAGGGCAAAATGAATGGAAAATTATTATCTAGTCATGACTATGAGAGTAACTAGTTGAGACTAACACCTGCTTTAGGTCTTAGGAAATGGATAGTGGTCATGTTGCTGCCATACCCCTACAACATGAGACAGGAAAGAGGAACAATGGAAGTTTGTTTCTCAGAAGTGTCCTTAACTGCCATGTTTAGCTGAGTGAATTCCAAAGCTTCAAGCAATGATTTGGGCAAATTAACAGTATGCTTTCTTTCCTTTTGGTTTTGGTTTAGTTTTTTGTTGGGGTTTTGGTTTTTTTTTTTGTGTGTGTGTTGCTTTGGGGATTTTTAGAGCAGGATATTTATGAGTTGTCTGCCTTCAGAAGAGAAATGGGGACAGGAAATTAAACTGGCCCAAGGTAAACCCAACTGTGTACTTCTCTAGAGGCTTCATATTTTTCTCATTAGGAGTAAAAGTGTATCAAGTTCAAACCTGTTTCCTGTTATATGGATAAGACTGTTATGCAAGGTAGTTTCATTACTATGCTCCAACTCCTCCAACAAACCTTAGCAGTGGATTGTATCTTCCAGGGTCCAGTTTACTTTCATATAATAGGGATTAGTTTCTCATTGTTCCTGAAAAATAAGAGGCCTCTGTAAATGTAGAAATCTATTTTTCAGTAGGGCAATGTCAACTTTCTCCTTTCTTATGAAACACTTCACTGCAAGCCATGCTGGCTGATGCTTTTTACAGACTGAAAAGTAAAGCCACAGCAATTTAGTGACGCATAATATTACTGGTGGCTGGTACTTCTTTTCATATCCCAGTCGTCCCTAGGTAAGGCAGCTTTTGTAGAACCCCAGCAATAACATGGCTGACACGTAATAAGAAACATGTTGTGGACTGATTAAAAATGTATTACTGTTTATTAAAGTGGTTTTAATATTCATATTGGGAGAAGATCTATGTTCTCCTATCCACACAAAATCTAGCATTTTCAGAAGCTATGCTGTAATAAATAAATTCTTTGTCATAAACAGACCTCTTTCCTTGTGTGTTGAATTCAAATAAACAGCTAACTACTTGCACTGGGCCTGCTCTTTTCATCCCATGTTATCTCTGCCATGGCAGACCTTTTTTCTTAAAGGAAGACTTTCAGCATTTTATTCAAGCACATTCTTGCTGTGTTACTGTGTTTTCTTCCTGTAGCTTAAACTTTACCTTCTTTGTTTTCCCTTATTTTTCTTCATATGAAAACCTCTTTACATTAATTTGAACAGCTCATGCTCTTTTCTTCAACCCCATGCTGGAAATATTAATTATGCTGCTTTGTACTATCATTTACATGTTTCACTGAGCAGAGTTATTCAATTCAATGTTCTTCAAACGCAATCTCAGAAAGAAATCTCCTTAGTTCCCTCAAAATCATCTTTGTCTGTCTGGCCTGTCATTTTTTATGGGTCTTCTTATTTTTTCACCTCCAGTTCTGTCACAAAAATAACTTGATAACTTCCATCTTGATAACATACCTTTCTTCTTCTGGAAGCCTGTCCCAGATCTACCAAGCTATAAACCTTCCTTTAACTCATAGGCAAAAATGTATTCAGAGAGTTTATCCCCAGCTATTTATCTACAATTATTCTCTTTTGTCCTGCTATTTAAAGGTATCACATTGAAATGGCTGTTTCTATACCCATTATTTGAGAGCTAGGGATTCAGAGAGTGAAAAGTCCAATTTCTTTAGTAAGTAAGTAGTGATAGGCAAAAATCTAAAGACTTTCACTTAAAATCATAAAACAATAGCACTCAGAAGAAGCTGCTTATGAGGCAGGAATTAACCTTGGATCATGTCCTAGATCAACAATAGAAGCATTCAGCAGAACCTAGGGACAAAACATATTGTCCTATGCTAGATTATCCTTCCTATAAATATGGCCTTAAGAGCTCTAAGAGGGACTCATTTAATTCCCAAAGCAGAAATCATATTTTCCATTCTTTGGAGAGCAGACACCCTCCAGGAACAAGACTAACCTCCCTCCTCCCACCCTGTCTTCAGTTTGATGAGAAACTAGCCAGGGCTTTGTCTTGCAGCAGCCTGGTATGGCATAATGAGAAAAATGAGAAGAATGATGGTTTCATTTATACTAAAGCAGGGCATATGTGAGGTTTACATGTGAGGCCAGTGACAGACAGCAAAAGTCAATTCTTCTATAGGACTTCCATTTAGCGCAGCTAGTTAGAGATAGACCATCTGTTCTCATTTATGCTTTACCTTTTGATGTGTCTCTGGGAAAGTCACTTTGGGGAAACTTTTTTTTTCATCTTGCTGCTGAGAAATAAACAACTTCTATTCAGAGGAAGAGAAATGGTGAGCTGTTTGTTGTTGGTCTTTCTTTTCATTGCCCAGAAAAACCCAAGCAAATAGTTCATTTTCCATAGCACTTTTGAGGGACTCATTTATACCACAGAGATATTTATGATGCCCTGTACTGACGGCACAGAAGGAGATGGTCATTCAGTGGTGAATTTTAGGTTTATCTGAATTTTGAGCCTAATAGAATCAAGCTTTCTATGTTGTTACTGGAATAACTAGGTGGATTTGCATAAACCTCACAGGATGATTGTTGGCTGTTGCACCAAAGCAATATTCATTTTATACTTCCAGACAAACACTCCAGCAAACCTGTGGAGTTTTCAAACTTTCCAAGTCTCAGTTATTTATACAGTCAATATTGTGCAAAGCATTGAAGATTTGGCATTTCATGGAGTTAAAACACAACTCTGAATATGTGCAATGGATTTGTGGAATTCAGGGAATAATTCCAGTTCCTTCATTTCTTCACCTTTTTCATCAAGCAAGAAGTGGTATTAAAGGAAGGAAAATGTGCCAAACATGTCTTTATCCATTCCTTAGTCCAAATACAGTCATCAACTTCAGGAGAAGTTGTGTGTATATGTGTAAGGAAACATTTGCCACAGTTCTGCTTTCAAAGGATTAATTGACTTCACTTGGCATAGAATTAGTGTCAGGAGCCTGGAAAAGCTTGATTTTCTTTGATACCTCCCAGCAATTCCTGGAGAGGGAAGGCACAAGGCTCTACCAGGGAAGAACTCAGAGGATTTCTCCGCTCCTTTGCAGTCCACAAGTGCTAAAACAGAAACCCCTTGTATTTTTGCCCTCCTGCCGTTTATAGTTTTCCCTTTGATGCCTGACAGGCCATGTATATCTGAGGTTAATGTTAGGTCAATATTGTGCCTTAGCCTCGGATCTCATTGTCTTCTGTGGAGCTGCAGAAGTTAAACAGCTGCAGAGCTTTGCCTCTGGATGTTAGAAAGATCAGTACTTTCCCACCAGGTTGTACATCAATAAATGCACACAACTGCATACAGCTCACAGCCAGGCCAGAAAAACCTTCAGGAGACATTCACTTGGTATTAATATTATTCTGGAGGTACTGAGGAGCACAGCCATAGACCATAATGTCCTATTGTGCTAGGTAAAGTATCAGCCCACAATGAAAAGGATGCTTCTGCTTCTGCCTATTTGGAATACAGACAACAACTTAAAGACAGGGAAATACAGAAACTGAGGAATGTAGACACATAACACACCATTTGCTGTCTATGAAGTTAAGCACAAACAGAACAATTTAGACTGGTTTCCCTAACTCCAGAATGCAATATTTTTCTAAGAATAAAGATTTCTATGACATTTTCAATTGTGATGCCAGGTAAGGATATCTGTGTTATTTAATTATCTCAAGCTGGAGAATGCACAAATAAACAAAAATATACTACTTTTGTAAAAAAACCCAGGCAATTTCCTCTTGAGACAAACAGGAAATTTTTCAAGGGCTATTTTTATTTCCTTTAGCACTTGTGATGTGGTTTAGTATCCTTGCTTTAAAAACGTTTCTCTTGAAGGTAGCTACATGCATCCAAGGTAGTGACACATTCTAGGATTCTCTGATCAAAGAGATGCCATTCTCAGCTCACCTGAAGGTTCACATCTGCTGAAGAACCTGAGCCCTACTACAATGACTTATGTTGGTTTTACCATTGCATCAATTTAACCAGAAGAGATCCATAATATTCACTCTAGTGTTTGCTGTGGAAATTACCTTTTGTTCTCAGGCTGGAATTCTTGCCATGTCAGATCTTGATTTAGAATTGATCCCCATCAATATATTCTTCCCTTTTTTTAAAAAAAATTTCTACCTAATTGAAACTGGGAAATGAGATTTGGGGTTATTTCATTTGAAGAATTTTGCTACCAAGCTATCTGTTTAGTGCGTGTGTGCAAAGGTATGTATACACATGCACACAAAATATCCAAATACATATGGCATGATACATAGAATGCTAAGGAAAGGGAAACAATTTCACCTGTTTATTCACACGAAAGGTGGTGGCAAAATTAATTTCCTTATATTTCATATTTGATCCTACCTTGTCTGACAGCTGGTCAAAAACAGAAAAAAGAATCATTCTCCAAAAATCCCAGCTTGACTCCATTTAAATTTAAATGGAAACCAATCCACCACATTAATATTTTTAGTTCTATTGCAATTCATTATTTTGCAATCCACTGTGCAGTCCACTCATGAATTTCTATAATTTCTAAGAAATAAATAAAGAGGACCTTTAATCTGAGGTATTCAGAGCATTTTTCAAACAACGCACCAGTCATCTTCTGGACATGAACACTGTTCATGGTACCAATTCTGGACCAACCTGTCCTAGCATCAAAAGGCTGTCCTGCAGGTGGATGATCTCTAAGGGTGATAGCCATGAGGTTTACATGTCAGCCCAGATGTTTCTGCTCTCACAATGTGTGAACATTAGAAAACAGCCAAGTCTATGGCCAGTTTTGAGCAGGTGTCTTTCCTGTGTTCCACCTGCCTGGCCAATTCAATACAATGCTGGCATGCCATGAAAGGCTACTGCTGCAGAACAGAAATTGAATAATGAGCTATTGTTTTGGAACTCTTTGTTAAGAAATAAAAATTCCAGACTAATCTTATGAACAGGAACCATTTTGCTCATTCTAAAAATACAGCAATTTCTGGCCCCTTGTAGAAGCTTGAGTGCTTAAGCACGCAGATGTCCCAGCACAAGCAAGGTTGTCAGGAAAAGCCTACTTTGGATAGAAATAAGGAAGGTAAAGGGCAGTGCCAAAGAGAACAAAACTCATTTTAGTGAAACTTGAGAAAGGTGCAGTATATAATCTGCATTAAGAAAAAAGCCATCCAAGGACTTTTAATAAGAGCTAGAGGGCAGGGACCCAGCTGCATGTCTCATCCATCCAGCAGCACCTCTGGAACTGCAATTTTCCATACTGACTCAGAGGAAAAGTAGCATAGCTTACTCAATTGTCCACACTCACTGTCAAGTTTATTTTGGAAATTCTTCCAACTTAACCCAACTTTGTTTATTTTGAGGTTGGAGAACAGGCTCATAGGGTGCGGGCTTAAAGAGAGAGGGAAATCACAAGGTAAACACTGAGTCATCAAGGCCAACCATGCAAGTCCTGCTCCCCATCATCAGAGGCCACCTCTGGTGCACAGGTTTGGACCAAGCATAGGGACTCTGGTGATTCTTGTTCATGGTCCCCTCTGAGGAAACTTTCTAAAGGATGGAAAAAATTCAGTAAGGAACACCAGGATAAAAACATCAGTACTGACCCGCACACACCATTGTAAGGGATGGAAGGTCTCAACTTAATGAGGGAGCTCCCAGTGCAGTGGCAATGTTACATTTGCACTAGAGGACTCTGTGCCTTGGGAATCTGTTGGGAGAAAAATCACAGCACTGATGTCCTAGAGATAAGATGATACATATGCAGAAGCTAAGGATCCACACGTCTTGTGCCCCATCCTAAGCAATCTCAAGGATAGGGGTTCAAAGCTGCTCTGTTGCTACTGGACCAAAATCCAGCTAAATAGAATGGGGACTCATTCTGTGTGATTTTGGTGAGTGTGGAGAGTGTTTCAAAGCAGCACATACCACCCTGGTAGGGAGAACCAAGGACAGCAAAAGGCTCCTTTCTCTCTGTCTTTGAGAAAGGATTTAGATTTGGCCACTGTGTGCTTAACACCAAAAGGTATAGCACACATGTGCACCAATTCCTCTGCACAGCCAATCCAACTTTGGAGACACTCTGCTGAGCAGTAGTGGCAGAGATATTGCCGGTTGCACTGGAAATCCAAAGGGTGTTCCAGCAACAAGTGACTTTCCATGCTCCAGGAGTGGTATCTATATGACTATTCACCTGTCTTAAGAAAATGTTCCAGGCCTCTGAATCCACTGACCACAGATCTCTTCTGGCTTTTCCAGAAAGTTGTTTAGTTACACAAACATCATTCATCAGTCTACTGCGTGTTTTTTAAAACCAAGTCCTTTGATTTGTTTCTCTTGGTTGTTTTTATTTTCTCTTTATCTGCTCTGAGCAATGCCACCTTCAGATCTGTTTTTCTTGCCTACAGTTTTTGAACCATTTACAACTTTTATAATAGTATCTTTCATAATAAACTTCAAGGAATAGTTTTCAAATTGTAGCCCGGAGACTTAAGGGGCACATTTCCTCTCACTCTAATCAGTATGTCTAAATACAGAAATTCTGACATTGTAAAGCAGCGCCTGCATTTCTTACAAACTCGATTATTTTCACAGAAAAAAATAAACCAAACACACAAAAGAAATAAAAAACAGCGAAAACCCACTAATCTAAAGAAATTTTCTCAGCATGTTTTTGAAACCTTGATAAAAGTTTTCAAGATAATCATTGCTGAACTGTGAATGCTGTGTTAGTTAGCTTAAAGTACAGAAATTTTCTCTCACCCGCCTTTCCTCTTGAGCTCTTAGTTGGTCATTAACTGCCTGTGATGAGTAGTTTATTCCATTATCCAAACTACAGATCTGTCCTCATTAGACAATAGCCAGCTATGCTGGCAGTTGAGTGCATTTAGGATTAGGTTTTCTCTATTCTTATAGTTTTACTCAGTGAAAATTTGTAACATGTAGCAATGCAATTGCCAAAAAAAAGATACAAGATTATGTAAGGAAAGAGATTTAATTTTTTAGAACAACAAGCACACGACATAATCCTCTTTCAGCTTTTCCAGTTCTCAAAGTTTTACTTTGTCACTCACAGCACTACCAAAATATATGGGAAGTTAAATGTCTGAAAAGCATTCAGGAACCTAAATACCTCTCTGAATATTGGCCAGAATGATGTTGGAATCAGCCAGAGTACTAAAAATATTTCCATTTACTTCAGTAAAGTTTGAATCAAACTCTCCAGATGTGACTGTTTTACTAGTCTTAGTATAAAACAAACCTTAATATTGAACATGTTAAAGGAGCATCCTGCCTTTTCATTGTTCCCTTCCTTTTCTTCGGTGCTTTTCCATGGCTCTTTTCTGTGCTTCATTTGCTTTTTTTCCTTTTTCTCTTTGGGCAATGAAAGAGGCATAAACTCATCCTACTTCATTTTGGATATTTACAGAGAGCTCCTATCCTGAAGCCTCATCATGACAAAGAAGAGCTTGCTGTCTCTGGAGGACAATGCAACAAATCTGAAGTATGACATACCTCTCTTTGTTTCTTTTTCTCTTTGAAATAGAGAGCAGCCTATGGAAATGGGTTCCTCACTTGGCACCTCAGTGCAGGACATACCACTGGGAAGGATAAATCTAAGTTCGGGAATGCAATCCCACCCAATATCCAGTGAGGATGCTGGATAGCCACTGACACCACTAAATTGCTCTCACATTTTTACTGTGAAAAACACCCCTTCAAAAGCACAACAGGGACAGAACAGAGAAAAGAGTCACGCACATCTAAACTCTCTTCCAACCTTGTCGAACAAGCAGCATTCTCCTTCTCCCTATTCTTTTTCTCAATAGTGAATCACTCACTTTCCACAGGAAGGGCAGGAAGACAAAGCAGCTGGCAGGGCTGCCAGCTCTGTCCCTCCTTCCTTTGTCCTCAGGTTAAAAACCATGACATAAAAGCAAATATCTGTGGTTTCCACTTATCTATTTGTTAAAGGAAGCAGTGTGCTTTCAGTGCTGGATTGTGGCTTCGGAGTATGCCCTGTTTGTGATCAGCTCTGCACAATGACAGCCGTTTTGCCATTATCCCCTATGTTGGACACAGGTTCAACTCTCTCATCAACTCTCACCTCCCTCCCCAAACAGTTCTTTTTTGCTTTCTTTTCTAGCTCTTCCCTGCTAGGGAGAAGAACAGCTGCTGCTCTCCCCATCCCTAGGGAGGTCTCCCAAGTGTTCCTCTAGCTGGAACGTTTATAGCTGGATGTGAAAGAGAAAATAAGAAGTCAAAATTCTGAGTCTTTGACAATGACAAGTACTGAGACCAGGGCTTTTCAGAACTATTTTATCCATTAATTCTTGCACAGAAACTGTTGACAGATTTGTAAAATTTGTATGATGGAGACACACTACCTGGTTTTGCCTGCAGTGTATTTTATGGGCATTTAAATCAATGATGGTATTCCAGAGGCATTCCTCAAGGGGGAACAAAGCATCCACTCTAAAGTTTTTCAGGATCATGAAGTAGTCTCCTAAGTTTACAAGATCAGCAACTTTACTGATCATTCCTATTCTTTCCATCTGTCCTCATTGGTTCTGTTCTGAGATCTCCTTTTGCAGGGTTCTGAATAATATCTTTGTAGTCTGAAGATTTACTGGCTGAGGAGCAAGAAGAGTTTTGGGTTATTATCTATATACCCTCTACATTTTCAGGGCTTTTGGAGAGGTGAATAAGTCAGCTGTCAGCACTTCATGACAAGCAAAAGAGTAGGACCAAACATGAGTGCTGTTGAAAGCAGACCTCCTGTGTTTAATGGCAGTTGGACCTCTCGAGGAAACCACTTGGGTGGATACTCTGTCGCATGTGGTTGAGCAATTCACTCTGCCAGTGGTTTCAGAGGGAAAGATCACATATGACACCCACAGCCAGAGCCTTCTGGAGTTAATAAAATTATTTGCATTTCTTCCCAAAAATGTTTTGGATAAATCCATCAAAATTTCCAAAACAGTTGCATGATGGAATACCTGCAGCCTCAAGGCTTAAGTAAGGGTAAGCAAACAGCCTGCAGAGTAACACAAGGGTGGATGATACTAAGCTGCTCAGGAATCACCTTTTTAATATCAGATTTTAGTATGTTTCCAAAAACTGCCTCACTTTCTGAATTAACTGTAAAGCAAAAGAAAATTAATTTATTTGTTTGATTTTTTCGTTCCTTTCTTCCCCTTTTGCCTAAATAATTCCTGAAGAGTTATTGTATTTCAGCTGTATGTCCCAGATATCCCTGTGACTCCAAATGGGCATAAGATTTCAAATTAGCTCAAGTTTCAAACTGCAAGTCAGGAATATTCTGCAAGAAAGGGAACAAAAAAAAAAAAAAAAGATGTGAAATACTTGTTCTTAACAGAATGAGGTGAAATAAGTGACTATAAGGCAAATTCCATTTCCATTACCCAATGCACTGCAGTGGCTGCAGCAGTGCCTCTAACAGTGAGATGATTTCAAGTTCAGAAGTGTATCTATCTATCCTTTTTTCTCACATTATGGAACAACTGTAAAATGTCAATGTTTTGAGGAGAAGCTGTGACCAGGCAAATTTTAATTCAATGTGATGTTAGCACCTGGCTGGGAGAGGGCTGAAACTTGCACATCTGTTAAATGTGGCTGCCGTACATCTTTCCCCAGGCTACACTGAGAATTCAGGGTTTTCCCATTCTTGCACTGCAAAAGGAGAAACTCATGGAAAGTGCAGATAGGATTCTGTGTCAGGCTGGATCTGAGTACTCTGAGTAACACAACAGTTAATGTTTACACTTTTGGTAATGGGCTTTCTCTTGCTACACTTCTCTCCTGCTTTTCCTACAGGTTTTCATTACAGTCATCAACAGGTTACACAACCCATTAATTAGGTATTGAAAAATAACAATGTTCACAGTAGTGAAAACAACATTGGTATATGCACATTAATCAGCATGTTATCTGAGACCTTCAGAGCCAGGAAAAGGATTCAATCATGCAATTCTCAGCGATTTCAGTGTTAAACAGGTGTTTAAAAGCACCTTTCAGCAACACAGATGCACAAAATTGAACATGTCTATAATGTCCTAAAGTTCCAAAATACGGGTGGGGAGGAAGGACCATCCCCATAATATAGATCCATCCTGGTATCAGTCAGGACTGGAATATTGACTGACTGAGGTCACTATCACTGCCAACATCACCACCATCACACACCCCCCCGCTTTTAGTAGATTAT
>JANRGW010049497.1:0-12011 GCA_024733675.1 Psilopsiagon aymara
TGGATTTCATCAGGTCCCATGGACTTGTATACATTCAGGTTCTTAAGATGGTCTCGAACCAGATCCTCTCCTAGAGTGGGCCCAGGGTCTTCATTCTCACAGTCCCTGCGTCTGCCTTCCAAGACGTGGGTGGTGTGGTCAGAGTGTTTGCCTGTAAAGACTGAGGCAAAGAAGTCATTAAGAACCTCAGCCTTCTCCAAATCCAGAGTAGCCAGTTCTCCTGATAGCTTCTGGAGAGGGCCCACATTGTCCCTGGCCTGTCTTTTATTTGCAATGTACATATAGAATCCCTTCCTTTTATCTTTCACATCCCATTTATCTAACTTAGGAAAATTGAAGTTCATCTGGGACTTGAGTTTTTAACAAGGCTCCTCCGTTGGGGAGGGACCGTCCATTTAGAAAGCAAAGTGCTGATGAGTCCAGGAATTATAAAATCACCCTTGGATTTTTTTTTTTTTTGGTGTGTGTGAGCTCCTAGAAGTCATCTATGTTGGTATAAATGAGATCATTTGGCCTAATTAGTTCCAAGCTTAATTAGCAGTAATTATCCCAACATGGGAGTAGTACTCGAGTAGGAAGTACTGAGTCCTCGATTAGATAGATCTCTAATTGGTGTTACAATATTGTAATTAAAGCATGCTTGTATGCCTCTGCCTCTGCAAGTGATTTGTTTTATGTCTGATTAAACAGGGAGTCCAGCAGCCTCAAGGAGGCCAGGCTATCACTACTGATTGAAACAGCGTATTATTCTGTGTTATAGGAAAGAAATGATGACTCACGTGTGCTGGGAAACACTGTGGACCAAATTAATCCTTTGAGTAATTGCTACTGGAGTTAGGGAAGTTTCAACAGGGGTGAATTTGGCCTCAAGTGCATAAGCTCTATCTGTATATCACACACTTAAACAAATACTCATTTAAATGTGCAGCCTGGCAATTATACCATCAGACGAGTGCAAGTAACTTATCTGTGCTTGTGATCGCTGGGTTGCACGAGTGAGTTTGTTTGGCTGCTGGGTGATCCTTGTTAGATTGCACACTCTGCTCATATTTTGCAGCAGGTGTTGCCGTGTGTCCCAGCTTGCATTCGGCAAAGCTTCAGGACATCTCTTCTTGTCGGGGTGAGACCCAAAAAGTACTGCTGGGGTGAGTGGGCGCACCCTGCAAAGGGAGGAGATAGACAGGTAAAGTATGCTCTTTTCTTCCAGCACCATTACGTTTACCTTAACCATTGTGACCCTCCCCAGCAGCAGCCGCTTCAGAAGAGCACGTCAACAGGTGGTTTTTGGAGGAGTTTAAGAAAAAAGAGAGCAAAACGGGAACTTTCTGAAATTAGTCAGCTTCCAAACATGAAAGCTTCCTATGTCTTTTTAAGAAACCACCTCCTTAGGAGTTGGCAAGTGCACTGCTTTATTACTTATCTGTTCGCTACATGAGTGGGCGACTGTACTTCCTGATTTGGTTCTTCAGTATAGAGAGATCATCAGCATAGGTCTGTAGAGGACAGTAACTCCTCGCCTACAGAAAGTAACAAATAGGAATAAGGACGCATTTACCTTCTGGTTGTCACAAAGGATTTCAGAGCACATTCGAGTCATATCCAAAGGAAAATGCCAGCTTATTTCTATTTTACAGCTGCAGAAGCTGAGGCACAGATCAGTTACTTCTCTTGCTGTAGCTCATGGAGCAGGTGTGTGTACGGCAGCACCAGGAATGCGGTGCAGATTTCACCATCTTCTGCTTCACCCACAAAAACATCTTTCTTTCCCAATGGGCAAAGTCTAGAAGGAGGGAGATCACTTGAGCAAGGAAATAAACGTACACAGAATTCTGTTAAAGCAATATTGGGGATAAGAATTTAAACCCCCCATATACAGGAATTCAAAGGAAGGGTTTCCATAGCAGCGTTGCTTGCCCATATTGTATATACACTGTTTTGCATTGCTCTCATGTTGTCAAAGGCATATTCTAATATCTGTGTGTGCAATATGTCTGAATCAGAGTTGCTATGAAACTTAAGGCTGAATTACACCACAGAGGCATATTCTTGCACGGTGCTGGGAGGAAATAATAGAAGTAGGTTTTGTTCGGATTTTTCTCCAGTGATACATTTTTCTTAGAAAATTGCTGATTTGCCAAAACTGTCGCTATTTTGGGGAAAAGTTGATTCCAGTTTTGCATCCCATATTGAAAAAAAAACCTGAGAAAAGTTTTGAAGTTGTCAAAATAAAGTGCTTCACAAAGATAAAATGAAATCTTGCATTTCATTAATTTGGTCGTAGTTTCATAGGTACAAGTTTTGGAAATTATTTTCTTCCCTTGATCATATGTAGAAAAATTATTTGAAATCTCTTGAAATCTAGAACGAATAAAAAGAATGCCCTTCTCTTTCACCCTGTGTAGTCCTGAACTGTCCTGAAAATAGGGGGTGACAAGGGAGCAACTGCATCACTCACACCATGTGTGTTGCAGTGAGAGAGGTTACCCCCATTATGAGCGGTTGTAAAGCAGAAGAAGATGCCTGTGCGGTACTGTTCAAATCTTTTAGAACACCTTACTCTCTCTAAACCCCCCAGTATCACCTGGGTATCCTGGGGTTAAGCCTTTGGACCAGGAGGGTTTTGGGTGGGAGCTTCTCACATCATTAAACCTCCCTTCAGCAGATGATGGGTTCTGAGTGAGAAGGGATCGGCCTCTTCCTCATTGATGCCCCACATAGGGGATGATGGGGGCTGAACTCACCTCCATCTGCACTGGCAAAGTGCCTCTTATGTGGCAACACAGCTCTTCCCTGCTCTTGCCCCCCTCTATCCCCTACTTTCAGCAGCTCATCCATGCACTGAAGTTCTCTGGGAGAGAAGGAAGGATGTTGTGCCCCAGGCTGGGAAGGAGTACTTGTGCTCATGGAAAAGCCCTGTGAGTTGGTTTGGCATCACTCTTCCCGCTGGCAGCAATATTTCCTCACTGCCAGCATTCCCAGATGTTGGTGTAGCCTGTATGCCAACGGCTGCTTTCTCCCTGCTCCCTCATGTTGCAATTGCTAATTTCTGTGCCCATGCCTGAAGAGCTGTAGTTTAGACTTGCTTTGCCGTGCACTGAAGCTGTGCTTGTTTAGGAAAGAAACTGCAAAAGGGGTGTGGGGGAGAGGAAAAAGAAAAGAGCTTTTTTTTTTCCCCCATGTGGCAGTGGTGGTTGCTGGGTATTGGAGAGAGACAAGCTGACAAACATCTGAATGAGTGGAAGAGACTCCTAACCCAAAGGGAGGAGTTGTGGTTTCGGTTAAAGCCACAGAGGAAGTGAAGGAGGTTACCACTTTCCTGTCTGTGGGCAGGAGGTTCTCCTTGTGCTCATTTGAAGGCTTAGCTCTAGCTCATTCCTCCCTAGGAACATACTCATCTGTGTATTTCTTGAAAAGCATTCGATCTGGCTTCTGATCTTGGGAGTGACAAACTTCTCCTTTATCCGCAAAAATCAGCAGGAGCTGGGAGCTAAAGAACTGGGAATCACAGTCTAATTTATGGAGCCAGATAGTCTAAAGCATCTTGTTAAGCCATGTGTCTGGTGCTAGAGTATATAGTGTATTTCTCTGTGCATCTTCCTCTTCGATCCCAAGATTGCTGATTTTATTGTGAGTTTCCATACCTCCAGGGCCTGCTGGCTCCCCACAGGTCTCACTTCTCTCCTGTTCCTGAGTGATGGGCAAATTATGTAGCTATCCTGCCTGGATCTAGCAGTCTTGTGTGCTGATACAGGGCAGATTGTGAATGTGTCGGGTTCCTACCAGCATGGCCTGTGGTCAGTATTTTCCTTGATTTTCACTGCCTGCTTTTCTTTTATTAGCTCCAAGGCTGTAGCTGTACGTGGTTGAGAAGTTTGTTGTCTCAGCTGTGTAGCTTCACTTTTCACCTGCGAGGAGATGAAAGAATATGGGAGTGCTCTTACAAGGGCGCAAACCTTGCCCTGAGCCTAAGGGGTGCTGGCATGCAAACCTGAGCTATCACCTGGTGAATGCACCATAAGAACACTGTCAGTGACAGTGACTTCAGTGTGTGCCACCAGTGCCTTCTGATCACCGTACACTGCTGTACATGAAAAGTGCATCTGAAAGATGCTCCCTAAAGAGCCGTTATGTGGTCTCTAACCTTCCATTATCAGCTCACCTTAGCCCCTAACCCTGGCTTCAGGATGCAGCACAGTCATTTCATTTACCAGGTGTGAAAATCGTATTTTGCCATGTGAGGATGATTGCTCTATCAGGTGTGTTACAGTATCTGGGTTTTTTTTTTGTTGGATTTTTCTTTTTTTAAGGCTTTGTTAGAGCTATAAGATATCATTAAAGATTTATGTGTGGCAAATGTGTCCCTTTTTTTCAGTGTTTCCTTTTAGAGACCTTCACACTATTGATTGCAAGTAGATTTTCCTCCTCTGTTTTAAAACATTTCCTTTGCCTATGGATTTTCAACATTACTCACTGGATCTGTGTTCAGTATGTTCCCCAGACTATATTATCCAGCCAAATTCCCTTACTGTTGGCCTTCAGGGACCACTCCTGAAGCCAGAAAGACCGTTCATTTGCAGTGTTCACTCAGTCCCGAGCAACTATGTAGCATTGCATCCTCCTTACTCCAGGATGTAGGTTGTCATCTAACTGAGCCATGGTTGCTTTCAGCATGTGCTTCAGTGGGTTCCAAACCCAGCTGGCAACAGCCTTGTGCTACGCCTTGCGTGGAGTGAGTGGTGTTTGCTTGGATGTTTTAGATTGAAAGGGAAAATTCTATGATAGGGCAGGGAAGAAGCTGGAGTGGTAAGCTGCTGAAATTGTAAAGTTATTTGGTTTTGGTATCAGTGTTATGTCACTTGATCTCATCCTTGTGGCCATTAGAGTGGGGTGTGAGGTTTATTTCTGGTGAGGGCAGAGGACACACCAGGGAGGCTGGAGTGCCAACACAGCACAGAGACCACAGCAGTGAGGTACCACTGCCCTTTCGAGGGCAAGTGCCCATGAGGAGCAGGCTGGGGTCCACTATCATTGCTCTCCCCAGGAGGAGGCCCTGTGACCCATGCTCTGCTGATGGGTGAAGGAGCTCTGTGACAGCCAGCTGTATCCCACCTCGTGGGGTCAGCCATCTTTTGGTGGATCATATGTGTAAGTCATTGAAGACTTGGATTCAGACCTTAAAGCATCTAGCTTATGGTATTTGGCTTTGTTTACTGTAGTATTATAGCCTTAGGGCAACAGAAAGTGCAGCTTTATTGAAATCATTAGAGTGGTGCTTGCTTATGGCAGCAGGGAGCTGGGGACATGGTTTTTTTGAATGTATTGCCAGGAACTTAAGCCCTTTTTTTTGGGAAATGCTTTGAAAGGATGGCTCAAGTAAGTGCCTGGGAAACATTGTCCTAATGGAAACAAGACATGGGAATGATCAGGTCTCAGAACAAGTCTTATTTCTTCACCACATCTGTGACTTTCAGGGCCCACCATCCTAAGGTCAGTCCTACTTTCCTTCCTCATTACCATCAAATCTTAGTTTTAAACCTCATATATGCCACCAAGAGCTGGGAAACAATGGGGGATGCTGCAATCTCTGCACATCGGAGAAATGGGGACTTGATGGCACCCAGGCAGGCTGGGTTTGTGTTAGTGGATAAAACAGCAGAAATCCTGGTTAGCTGATTCTTAAATGGAAGTTACCCATGCTTCAGCGTTTAAAAGATTAGAAGAGATTCATGGTACAGACTTTGATGCTGGATACTCATATAAAAACAATAACCATGCAAGTGGTCCTTAAAGACACTGTAGCCAGTGTATTACCTGCATTCCTTGCATGCTGGCTGAACTGCCGGCATTCATTTTGTTCTGGTCTGACAGAAAGGACAGCAAAAGGTACCAATTGTGTGTAGGAACAGCCCACCTTGTGAGCAAGCCAAGGCACAGAGGGTGTATCCCACCACAGTTGCATTACCAAGGCAGGTCCCCTGGGCAGTGCCATGTCACTTGTTAAATGGATGCCCTAAAAATATAAGGATACAGATAGATAGAAAAAAAACATGCTGTCCTAGGTGTCTCTCAGGACCTGCAAGGCAGGTATTGTAAGCAGAGTATTCATGCTAGGGAATAAACAGATACCATTTAAAATAAGCTGGCAGATTTTGTGTTCAGATGGAGTAGGAACACTCACGCAGTCTGTTATTGCAGTTCAGCTGTGAGAGGACTAGCAAAATGTTTGGGCAGAAGTATGTCCAGCCGTGACATCTGTTGCTAAACTGGTCCAGAGTTTGCACCATAAAAGCGCACAAGTGAAAACTCGAAAGAGGGAGAGTGAAGCATTTCCAGTGAGTGAAGAGCTAAGCGACAGCTCTCAAGTGTCCTTTAATAATGAAGAATCCTGTTTTTCTTGGTATTGTCCTCTATCGTCTATGACCTTGCAGATCTGAGAGCTGCTGATAATTATTGCAGAAGAAAGTCAGCACCACACTGATGATAAGCCAATGTCTGAAGAGCAAGGGGGAAATCTGCTTGTTTTCTTTGGAAGGATCTCACTGTTTTATGTAATCTTTGTAAAGCACCAGTAAATCAGTGGCTGGTACTTTTGAAATTTATTTCCTTCATCAAAAGCTATTTGAAACAACAGGTAGCACCTATCCATTCAGTCTAAGCTCCCTTGACGTTTTTAAGTGACAGATAATGAAAACTGTCTTCATTATTACTCAAGCAATTTCATCAGACTGTCACCAGCAAACAATGGCAAATTAAAGACTGAACAATCCTCAACTCTACTCTCTGAGGTATGTGTGCGAGAATACCCAATGTCTTTTCTACAGCTTCTAGGAAATCGAAGAGGTGATTTCACAGATGGGAAGTGTTCTGATATGCAAGGTACGTGAGGTCAACAGGAACATGTTAAAATCTATCTGGAACTCAGTGGTCAGATGGCATAAAGAGGGAGCACAAATGTGCGAGTGATTGTGGGCAAGAGATGAGGCTTATCTAACAGAGCGCCGAGTTCTGTGCTGCCTTCAGTTTATGAATGGAGTTAAAGCTCGGTGCCAAACAGAGCATATTGCAATTGTCTAATCCATAGGTGTCAGAGGCAGACGTGATAGTAGGCAGAGCTGCCTCCAAAGAGGGCTCTTCAGAACAGCCCAGTCAGCCTGGCATTATTGTTACCTCATCATCAGAGCTGGTCCAGGGCCCTGATTCTGAACCTAGCTGAAGGAGCCACTGTTGAGGTGTGGTGTGAACTTATCTTCCCCTGCTTCTCCCTCCCTGGCCAACACTGCTTCAGGCTTGCCTGGTCTGAGCATCAGTCACCTGAGTCCTTCCCCCTCACACCCCTGAATTCATAGACCCCACCAAGCTGCCCCCCGCAGTTAGATTAAAGGGAGACAGAAAGCAGAAGGGGCATTTCACAATAAAACATCATTATATGAGATGGCTGCATTATGGAAGAGGCTAGCACCAGGGAGTGAATTATAGGGGTCCAGAAAAGAAAGAGGCTGTGGCAGAGAGAGGATTGTTATTGGAGGACATGGGGAGCAAAATGACTGAGATAGAGGGTGTAGATAAATAGTTAGAAATAACCACAGTGGTGTGATTTGGAAGGAAAATCAGCCACTACTTCAGTCACCAGTGGTGTTCAGTTTAGGTGAATTACAGGCAGGTTAGGACTGCAAGAACATCTGTGACCCTGTGAAATGCTGGAGAGAGAAAAGTTGCAGTAGCAGTGAGTAAGATTCAGATCTCATCTATCTGAACATGAGTATCTCAAGGTGAAATAACAGAAGGAGAGGAGGCGGGAATATTGATTTCTGCCTCACAAAACAGACAACGCCTACTTTTTCATAGCAAGAATTTAACCATTCGCTTTAATGGGCCAGTCTGCAGTACTGTGGGGGCTTAGTTTCTTCTTTGTACGCAATCTCCAGGAGAAATCATGCTGAAGTTGTTTTTATTTTATTGTAGGGGGAGACGTGAACAAAATTTCACCCTCAGACACCTGTGTGCTGACTGCAGGGGCAGCTGCGGTCTGTGAGTGTAACTTGCCTGCAGTTGCTGTACAGCCAGCGGGTACCCTGAGCAGCCAGAAGCTGAAGGAGCAGCACTGGAAAGCACAAAAAGCCTGTTATGCCAAGAGAGCTGTTGTATGTGTCGGCAACAGATGACTTCTTCTGTCTGTCTGAGGGCAGACTTAGCTTCCTTCCGTTTATCCTGCAAGAAGGATGCTTGAAGTGAAAGAACAAGGGAAAATGCTTTAAGCTGAAAGAGGGTAGATTTAGATTAGTCCTTGGGAAAAAATCGTTCCCTGTAAGGGTGCTGAGGCACTGGCACAGGGTGCCCAGAGAAGCTGTGGCTGCCCCATCCCTGGCAGTGTTCAAGGCCAGGTTGGACGGGGCTTGAAGCAACCTGGTCTAGGGGAAGGTGTCCCTGCTTGTGGCAGGGGTTGGAACTGGATGAGCTTTAAGGTCCCTTCTACCCAAACCAGTCTGTGGTTCTATGGTTCTATGAAATTTCTGTTTGTTGGTTTTATACCATGAAAGCACACACTTGTGTAGCCCAGTGCTGTGGGGCAGGCATGGCAGAGAACCTGGCTGATAGCTGTGCCCAGGTGCTTGCTGTCTTGGACTAGGCACAGCAGCTGGCTCAATGGAAGCAGGAGGCAAGTTTGGCAATTTTCTGAGTTGCTGCCATGTCTCCTCTCATTGAGGTCAGAGATGGCCAAAGGGAGTGCAGAGTCATGGCTGAGAATCTTAAAAGGCTCTAGCATCAGGCAATTCCACAGCCAGGTTCTCCTGACAGCACCACAGCATGCAGTGTGTGTTAGCAGTTCCCTGTAAAACACAGGGATGGTGTTGCAGGAGCAGTGTTCCTGGGCAAACATCAGTTTTGGAGTCTCCTGTATGCCAAAATTTCCCACCCTTGTTTAGTATGAATTGATATTTCTCTTGTGCTTCACAGACATATGTTTCCCCAGATTCTGTTTACCTGATTTCCCTTCTGATTCAGTATCTCTTCTCTCCTTCTTCTCCCTCTTTCTTTTAATCATAGGAGATAAGACTGAGCATTTATCTCTGTGGCTGCTTATTGACTTGAGAGATGACTTTCTCAATAGGGCAAGAGCTTCCTGAAATTGGAATGCTATAAAAACCTGGGATTTGTTCATCACGTTAGAGTTTTGATGTGACATACTGTCTTGAAGGGAGGCAGACCAACTGGAAGGCTCTCTGGAGATCCCTAAGAGTATTTTAACTGTAGGCCCAGTTCTGTGCTCCAGCCCAAACTTGATTAAGGCTCAGATTGTTTGGATGTTAAGATGCGAACAGGAAAATACAAACCAACTGTTCCTGTCCTTTTGGTGTAGGTAGGAAAAGAGAGAGCGAAGCCTTTCTTGCCCAGCTGAATTTGCCATCACCTGTATGCTGTTACCATAGGATGAAGTGGTGCAGTTGATTCATCTGCCAGTCTTCTTCCTAACAGACAGCTCTGTGCACTGTGCGGCTGGAGAAGCATTGGTACTCGGGAACTGCAAGTGGTCTTATGCCAGCAGTGGGGACAGAGATAGATTTGTGTGTATATGGATACTGGCGTTGATGTGGATACATGTGCCTTTCCCTTCTCTGTCTCTGTGAAGTCCCACCCAAATCAGGGTGCAGAGGGACTCTTCACCCAAACCAAGTTAAGAATGTTCTCCAGTGTTAGCAGTGCTGATGTTCAGCAAACACTGGGAAAACTCAGGGCAATATCTAAAACCAAAAGACACTGGACTAGAAAGAAAGCCACAACAGTCTCTCCCCCTCCCCCAGGCCTGATTTCCTAATCTTTTAGGAATGATTTACAATAAATAAAAGGCTTTCTGAAAGAAGGGTTGGTTGGGGTTTTTTTTCCAAGTTAACAATGGATGTTAAACTGCCCTTCCCTGTGGTCCTTTCCCATCTCTTTCACACTGTCCAGCTTTAGGCTTCATCCTGCAGAGAGATTCATGAAGGCAGCTCCCCCATGCTCATGCAGAGAGATCACTGCGGGTATGCGAACCGTAATCACCTGGGTTTCTTACAGAAATGGGTTGTTTCCTTTCGAGAAAGCTCATTAGAGCACGCAGCCACGGAAAACTCAAAGCTCATGAGAAAAAGGTTTCACAGAGCCTGATCTCTCTCTTGTCCTGCTGCTCCTCTGATCCTTTACACCAGAGCAAAAAGAGGGCAATCCCCCCAAACCTAAAGCAAACAAACAAAGCAAAACATCCTCCTAATGATGTGTGCTCTTCACTCCCAGCAGTGACAGCTTTTTACACCCACTTTGTGCAGGTGTGCATGAATGCAGAAGTTGGGAGGCAGTACAGAGAGCAAAGCTCTTAAGGAGTTAGTAGAGCTTCTCTGCTGGAAGGTTATAATCACACTGAAAGAGGGAAATCTTGCCTCTGCAGACAGGAAATATGTGAAGTAATTTCAGCACAGAGTTGCCAGAGATAGAATAGCTCATAAACTGGAAAAAAAAAAAAAAAAAAAAAAAAATGTAGGGAACACTTAGCATTGTCCAAATGTGCCATGTCAAAGCTCATAGTTTGACTGCAGAAGGGGTGTACAGACTATGGATGAGCAGAGTGACTACATCTGTTACCTGCAAGGAGAAGCACCCACCACTGGTCCTGTGTATGGTGGTTGCTGACAGATTCTTCTTAATGGTGACTGGTTTTCTAGAGGGAACGTTTTCAAGCACGAATGGATGAAAAGGCTTGATTTGCTGTTGCATTTGAGGTGGAACAGTGGAATGACTGTGTGGTTAGGGAAGAGGCTCCACTTCAGAGAGTAGATGCTCAGGAGCAGGGTGTGACTTCAGAAGAGAGCAGTGTCTCCAAGCCTTCACATACTACAGCTCCATGTCGCCATTTCACCTGTCCTAAATTCCATCTTCAAAAGTTCCTGTTTCTCAGATGTTTCCATCTCCTCCATTTGTGCCAGTTGAGCCGCTTGTGAGGATGAAATCTACATTTGAGCTGGTCTGGCTTTAAAGATTTGTTCTTGTTAGTAGGGCCTTTAAAAAGAAGTTGGATCATTTAAACAGCTCACCTGTGAGTGTGGCACTAACTGAGCATGCAGCCAGGTCCTCCTAAACTGGGTTTGCTGCAAGTGGAATAGTACAACAGGGCCACAGCCCTGTACACGTTGTTCACATCATTTGTGTGAGTAGCTCCATTGTGTTTCAGTGGGACTCTACTTAAACATGTAAAATTAGATGTTTGCAGGGCCGGGCCCTTAAAGAGAATAAAAGCCATGATTGGGGTGTGCCATGCTCTGAACCATGTATAGAAAGCATGATGCAAATGTATTTTGCTGGCTGGCCTATCTTATCTGATCTGTCTGCTCTGCAGAACTTGAGCTCCTGTAGCAACTTTCATTAGGCTTGGTTTGCACTGGTGGAAGAGGACCCTGGTGATGTTCTGTCCTCCCTGATGCAGCCAGGGAGTTGCGAGGAGAGTACGTAGGCTGTAATGTCCCCAAGACATTCCTGGATTTGGTGGAGTGCTCTGAAGAGCCGGGACAGCTGACTTCTCTGGGGCACCTTCTATGAGCATGGCTGAGGGAGGGCAAGATGGGGGGATGCTCTTGAGGTTGGCAGTGGCTGCCCTGGGGTCTGAGGCTCTGCTACCTGAAATCCTGCCTTGCAGCCTGTCATCTCAGTTGAGATTTTTGGGAGCTTGTTGTCAGTTCCCATGGTAAAGCCCTTCAAGGGCAGCAGAAGGGATTTCTCAGCTGAGAATCCCTTCCTTGGGAATTCACTGCTGGTGGCAGTTTGCTGTGTCAGGTTCCCAAAAGTGGTGGGTGAAGTAGCAACTTAACTCTAGACAGTGAAGCAAAGCACCTTGATAGTTGCTATCCAGAGCCCCAAAGAGAGGAAGGAAGAGACATAAAGCCGTTGGAGGGGAGAGGCTTGATGTGGTTATTTGAGACTGCTGCCTGCAGAGTTGCACAGTCATTTATAACTGCTTGAAATGTGGGGGGATGGGGTCAGGGGGA
>JANRGW010049500.1:0-13797 GCA_024733675.1 Psilopsiagon aymara
CACCCTGTCCCCCCCCCCCCCCCCCCACAAGAAAAAGAGTTAATATTGCACTGAATGTTAATTTATCCACTTTACAGAAAAGCTGAGTCATAAAATTGATGGCACCACAGCACTGCACTTAGAAATGCAACCCTGCCTCTGGCAGGAAATAATCTTTATTACAAGCATTTCTTAATTTTGTGGTACAGAGTTCACAGGGAAAGGCTTTGTCACTTGTAAGCCTCTCACACTAACAGAGATACTTGTCTAGAGTTAGGATAAGCTTGGGAAGAAGACCAGGAATAATAAACTGGAGAATGAGTCTCACTGTGACCTGTTGCGTGCTCTTTTTGAAGGGTGAAGAGTGATTTTTGGTGAAGCAAGAGGGAGTAACTATTGTTTTTTCATCAGTAAGTCTCCATTCCTTGCTGTCAGGAACACTGATAAAAGTGAAACTATAATACAAATATAAACCCTATTGTAGAGAATTTTAAGTAACACAGGAGCAGAATAAATTACTGTGAAAAAAAATATCAGAATTGCTGTATCTACCTGTGTGTGACTGTTCCCAAAAGTAGAAAAAGAAACTGAACTTTGATTAGAAAAGCTGATGAGGTACTCACTGGAAATGGTCTCAAAGCCTACTATGAAAGCAGTACTGAACCCAAGAGAAGTCTACAAGAAGCAAAGAGCATTGCTGAGCTGTCCATTCAGGGCTGTGGAAAAGATGCAAAGAGAAATGGACCCCAGGGTTCATGTAGGACTGAGAGACTTGACTCTCCTTAACTAGAACCTTGAAAATCCATGCCTTACCCCTAATTAACACTGGAAAAGCAACAAAGTCAGCTTTTGACCTAAACATTCTCAACAGTTGTGTTTCTGCTAATTCTCCATGCTTCTTTCTTGTCAGCATTGAGCTTTGCTTGTATCTGATTCTTCCTGGGATTCAGAAATAACATCATCTCCTGCACAAAACTCCCAAGGAGTTCAATCCAGTAAGTGTTCTGAGACTAAATTTAACACTTACACCAGACCTGGGGGATTCATAACAAAGCACCAGCTACCTCATTCCTTTTGAGTACATCCAGAGTACAATCCTGCTGCTTGTTCAGAAACCCAGTCATTAGAGTACTAGCCCAGCAGCAATCACACAATGAAAAGTAATCCCTGAAACACAGTTATCTTTCACAGACTTTATGGCTCACATGTACTTTATCTCCCAAGCTCAGTGAAAGTTTTCTGGAGGCCAGGACAACACAGACTACAGAATGGACTCAGAATCAATAAGTCCCTCCTTTGCCTCCCTTGCCATTAGCCATGGAGCTGTGTCCGGCTGGCAAGAAATAGACAGGTGCTTTTGGCAGGAGCATGTAAGCAGGAAATATATAAACAGGAAACATATAAGTGTATCAGTAGGAAATGTATAAAAAGCAGGTAGCATTCTTCCATTAAATTTAAGACATGCATCATTCACTTTCAAAATCAGATATGCCTGTTTCCAGGAAAGCAGCCACAAATTTGTGGTAGACAAAGGCATCCTTCTGAAGCCATGGATAATAAAGAAGATACCTCTAACAGGCACAAGAGAACTGAGCCTTGCCAGCTAGCCAGCAGACACATGTGCTGATGAAGCACACCGGGGGGTTTTGTCCCATTTTGAAATATACAAGAACTGTTACAAAGAGCCCTGGAAGCCTTGGGTTCATATGCTATATATAAGACACTGGAAAAAATTCTTTACTGTGAGGGTACTGAGGCCCTGGCACAGGTCGCCCAGAGAAGCTGTGGCTGCCCATCCCTGGCAGCGTTCAAAAACACAGCTCCACACCGGATACCAAGAAGGAGAAAAAAGACTGCTACTGCCAAACCCAGGACACCAGACTATATGGGGTTTGGAGCAATCTGGTAGAGTGGAAGGTGCCCCTGTCTGTGGCAGTGTTTGGAGCTGGGTGAGCTTTAAGGCTCCTTCCAACCCAAACCAGTCTGGGACTCTATGATTCTCTATTACTGGATGGGTTTTTTTGAGCAACCTGATGTACTGAAAGATGTTCCTGCCCACAGCGGGGGTGGGGGGTGTGAGTGAGTGTTTTTCCCTTCCAATTCAAACTGTTGTATGACCTTGTGCTACTATTTGGTCAAGTGGCCTTAAAAACAGCCACTGAAATTGCATGCTGTTGTATTTGACATGTTTCTCTCCCCAGTCATAAAAGATAAGACAAAATGTACCCCTTAGAAACCAGAGATCTCCAACAGAATTTTCACCAACAGGAAAAGAACAATAAAAGTCTGATATAAAGTCTAAACTTAAGGATTTTCTTAATTCACAATAGCAGAAGTGGCTTTAAAGCATGATCAAGCAATGTCATGGAAGTATGGAAGTAGCTAGGAGCTTTGCAGCTTTGCAAGTTTCCACTTCCAGTCTAGTCATTTTAGAAACAGTGCTAGAATATTGTCTTCATAGATAAAAATGATAAAAAGGTTAATGAGAACTCACATTAACTGGATTTGCATACTTGTTAGATCTTTACAGAGCTTCAGATCTAGGACTGAATGCACTGAGAAACGTCCATTACAAATAACTATGTTTTGTTCATACTGCCTTTATGTTAGGGAAAAAAATGTATTTCACATTCACTACATCAAAATTGTATACATTAATTCAGGAGCTAGCGACACTAAAGTATCAAAATTAAATTTATTTCAATAAAAGCAATAAAACTGGTGCTGTTGTGTATTTTTCATTGTAGCTGCGATTCTCAGCAATGTAAGAACTTGCACAGATTTCCTGATTTACTCTTTATTAAAGCACAATTGATGTTAATTTGATGAATAGAGAAATACTCAGTACAGCTTTTAGCAAACTAACCTTATTTAGGAAGAGGGAAATATAAAAAGCATGCCATCAGTGCATGACAGCTTTTGTGTACAGCTTCCTTTGCTTTACCTTTACTACCTTAGAATTAGGCAAATGTGTACACAAATGTTAACAAACTGGAATCCAGAAAGTCAGGTGTCCTGACCCTACAAATCAATTTAACTTATTTCATCTGCTTGCATTTGCTTTTCTCTATATTTGTCACATTTTCCTATGCAGGTACACAAACTACTCTGGAAAATGTGCATTTGTTTCCACTGATATGGTTTTGGTTTTTTTTTCTTTGTTGCTTGGGAGTTTGGAGGATTTTTAAATAGAATTAATTACATGAGAAGATCACAGAGCTGAAGGAGGTTATCTCAAAAGAAAATTGAGTCAGGGGAGACAAGATTTCACCTTCCTAGGTGAAATACTTTGGATGATGCTCATAAACATATCAATCATAAATCTGCATTACTCAAAGATATCCACACAGATGTTCCTTTCTGCTCATGATTGAGGGTGTTTATGAATCAGCTGCTAAAAAAATTAGAGTTTTAAGAGAAATTAAGTGTTAGATAGATATAGACATAGATATAGATATAGATGATATAATTATTTTTTTCTAATTTTGCTGTCTTTTTTCAGTGCTCTTAGAAGGAAAGGCTATACCACTAAGAATACAGGAAAATCAACAACAATTTCCTCATACAATGTACAGCATTCAGTGACAGGTTACATAGTCACTCCATACCTTATGCCTCAGGCACAGAAGTATTACATGTTCTTACAGCAGTGCTGTTAGAACTAAAACAATGAAAGCTTTCAGGTTCTTCTACAACTGGTAGCAGTGACCACACTGGCACAACAGCTGAAGCATTCTCAGGTCACACTGAGGTTCCTTTCTACTGTGATTTGGCATGGAAACTTTTTACATAAAAGACTGCAGACACTTCTCTCACTCTTCCCTCTGCTATGAGTAGTTTGTCAAGACATGAGGCCACGAGGTTCTTTGTGCATGCATAGCAAGAATGACAATGGATTTGTCTTCTAAGCCTTGCTTGAGCTGTTACAGAAGGGATACATACAGTCCATGCTTATCACCCCAACCAATTTTCAATTTTTTTGCATTCATTCGTATTTATTCTTGAAATAACAAATTATACACAATTTGTATATCTCAGTTCTGTAGAGGTTCCTTAGAACCACAAAGAAGAAAAACAGACATGAGAAAAAACATTTAATTATTTAACAACATTCAAATAACTAAGTTACTGAGGCTTATTAGACTTCAGACTGTGATATAGCTGGTGCTGTATCACAGTGCTTTAGAGATTTTAGCTTTCTTTGATTTTTTTACTCCATGCAACTGAAAGACACAATAAGCATATTTTAGCTCATACTTTCAATTACTTTGCAGCAGATAACATGGCTAAAGCTAAGCAGACAGATTAAAGGAAAAGTAAATGGTGTCTCTGTGAAGCTAATTTACTACAAAGCAAAGGGCACAGTGCTGTAGTTGCACATTACCCATAGCTGTCACTGCTTTCCCAGGAAGCTGGAAAAGCTCAGTACAGAGCACAGTGAGCACTTTGCAGTACTGGGCCCATGAGTGCACATCTGCTTAATTTTCAGTGAAATTACAGGCTAAATATTTTTATCCCCAGCTGGAAAACCACAGGCATTCTCTCCATAGAGAACTCTATTAATAGTCACAAAATTTAATTTAACTGAGCCTGTCATCTAGACAGACATATAGGAACCAACTGTTACCAGGGATTAAACACAGAAATGTCAGGACTAAAAGATCAGACTTCTATCATATCGACTGGAAGATCGATCTTCAAGATGGAATAATTAGACTGTTCAACCGCTGGGAACAGGTGCTGCATGTGCTATCTGAGATAAAAAATTCTGGTTTGTTTTTTTTTTGGTTGAACATGCATCTAAAGAAAATGAGAAATTGACCATAAATGTGATTTTTCGCAGAGTATGAACCAGCCATGGGTAGAATGAACGCTGGCAAATGCAAAAGTAGCAGCTAGTTCACTACAACTACCCTGGTATTTCCTGCTGTATTTACATGATATGTAATTATTTAGCTGTATTTCTTAGCTATCTACACATGTTCAAGCATTACATTAACTGTGCATTCTTTTCAAAATGAAGGCTAGAATTATGTGTATCTTTCAAGTTTTTATTTTTTCATTTGTTACATGCCATTTTCCACAAGCATTATTCTGTCCAATCCTGAATAAATGATACATTTATACATATGGAAATCTGTGGAAATCATACGTATCTTAATTATAACTATTTTATTTACACAGAAAAATGCAAGCATGATTGCTATGTAGATTTACATAAAACAAACATAAATAACAGTATGAATTTTCTGCAACTTTTAAAATAGATTGTTTGAAGACTAATAAGTTTTGCAATCCTAAGTTACTTTTTCCACAATTATCTCATCTGTAATTCAAATAGAAGGTGATGCAAATTATGGATCAAAACTGTGAGACTTTTTTTTTTTTTAACTGTGAATCAAAATCAATCACAAACAGATGATATAGAATAAATTGGCAGTAAAATATATAAAGGTCTAAGTTTTAGCCAAGAAGCTGCCCTGAGGCCAGGTTTGCATTGAGTAACCTTGGCCTCTTTGAAGAATTCTCTCACATGACAGAAAACAGAAAGCGGAGATGAAAGAGCCATGAAAAATCAGCTTACAAAGCAATGTGTAATGAAGGTCCCGTGACCTCTTTGTATTTTAACTATTCTCAATTCTGCTGGAATGTCACAAAACAGAGGCCAAGGTGTTTATCCTTTCAAAATTATTATCATATTCATTGGCTCATTAGGCAGAGAAAACACCTCTTACATGGAAACTCTAAGATGCTCCATTCTGCGCATAAGAAATGTTCTAGGATGACACCTCTGAAATAGATGTTATGCTCACACTGAGCAGGAAATTGCTTTTTCCTCTCATGACCAATAGTTGAGAAGGAATTTTCTGAACTGATAAAATATGTGCATTTTCAGTTTAAATAAATCAGAATGTTCAACTGACATCAAAATAATACTTTTCAATTTTATGTATTTTAGTGAGGATTACAGTTTCACCTCTCATTAAATTACTAAGCATGTGCACTTGAATTCTCTTTCAGATGACACAATCAAAACTTTCATTGCAACAAAGCAAGCACATGATATAAAAAAAACTGTTTTGAAAAACATTTGCTGAGAAGTTACCTGAAACAAGCACTTTTCCATGCATGTTTCTATTTTGACAAATTACCATTTTCAATAAAAAAAGTCTCACAATATTCAGATGCTTTTTTGTGAAACCATCTTTTCAGTTTGTGATAATACATCTCTAAAAGACATACACACAAAACTCTTTTCCAAAAGGTAAATTTTCCCAAATTTTAAAACTTGTGTCTGAAATTATATACCAAAGCTTCCTGTATTGCAGTTTCTGGCTGTGAACCATTCTAGAATGCTACTACCTTATAAAACACACACTGTGAATCACTAGAAAAGTAGGCTGGTCCTGTACTTTTAGATCTTTAACACATCTATATGATAAAGACAGAACAGCTCTGTAACAGTTTAGAGATGTATCTCATGAGATGGTAGACATTTCCTAAATCCACCTCACAAGCCTGTCTGTTGTGACCTCTCCATTGTTTCTTTTGCCTCTCTCTCTCCCCACCTTCCTTAATTTGTTAAAAGATTAAATATGTCTGGGTACAGCAGATAACCCACAAGACATCTAAAAAGTGCTTGCCGCTTTGCCGATTACTAACAAGCATCAAAGCCCTTCAAATTCCTCCTCTCTCATCATCATACCAGCAAAAAAAATTTGCCTTCCACATTTCTCATTATTGCTGTTCCTTTTTTTCCACACTCAGAGTACCTATCCTTGCCAAAGCTAAAAAATCTTCTCATCAATACATCAGATGTGCTATGGTCAAATTTCTTGGCCATGTTAGGTAAGTGGAGAGAAAGGTAACTTTTCAAGCTTTTAAAAGTACTGACATTTCCCAACATTATCTTCATTTAACTTTGTTCACTCTACCAATTTCATCTAAAGGGCAAAGTCAATATTTGCCTAATAATTATCTGACAAAGATGAAGAAACACCAGGGGCAGGCTTCAAACCTCCCAGGAATCATTTCCAGACTTCCACACAGAGTGATTGTGCCTCAAATACTAACAACACTTCAGAAAATTCAGAATAGGTAACTTGAATGAAAACCACATTATTTTTCCTGGAAATATAGAAAGGAAGATAAAAGAAGTTTTGGGAGAGAGGAGAAAGAAGTTAAAAAAGCTTCAGACATCCAATAGCACATACACACACCCTGGAGTCATGCAATATAGCTAAGATTGTGTCGCGACATTTATCTCCTTTTCTTGAAACTATGATAAATGTTACTAATGCATGGAGTAGTGTTTTGTAAGTGTGCATTTAGGAGAATGACTAAGTCAAGTCAAGCAGTGCTGGGAAAGTTAATGACACTTTTCCCCATGTTTGGCTGACCTGAGTGCTCCGGGTTCCACTACAGAATAGCTATTTTTTAGTGTAATTCGTACAGTACGTTTTTTTCTCTGAAATAATAAGGATGCCTTTGCCAGAGGGGTGGGGTAGAACTATAATCCTCTGCATGATTAGATGAGTAAAAATTGCTCAGAAACTGACTCTTGCTCACCTCTCTTGCCCTCTCTCTCAAGAAATCAAACATGATTAAGGACTTGTTCTTATTCTCTTTGCAGCAAAGATAAATTGTTATAATGAAAGATCAATGTGTTTCACAAAATATAAAGAATAATGACCTTACAAACCTCAGAGATAATCTTGTGTTTTCTCCTTGAAGGCATATGTCATCAACCAGATTTCTAAAAGTCGGATAATGTAACATATCAGCCTTAGCTCTATTAAAAAAAAAACCCAGAAAAAATTAAAATTGAAAATAATAATTTAAGTTATTGTAACACCTCTTCATGCTTATTTCTTATACCAATCTGCTGATTCACCATTTCTTCTTCATTCAATAGCATCATATTTTACTGGTAACAATCACTTAAAATCAAAACGATGCTTCTGTCACGCCAGAGAAACAAAAAAGTGATTCCTCAAGTTAAATCATTTGGGACAATGACCCATGTCCAGAAGTCTGAAGGAATTTTTAGTAACTGTGTTACTAATTTCCTTCAACATTCCTGAATGTGGCAATTCCATATGCTGTAAACAGTTCAAAGAATCATAGACCCATTAGGGTTGGAAGGTTGCTGGACACCCTGCTTGCTGCCCTAAGGATCTAAAACACCATCATTTTGTGGTCATTGCAGCCAAGGCTGCCCTCAGGCTGCCCGGCTGCAAGCTGTGGGTTCACTGCAGATTGTGCTGGACAGCTATCCCACTCTTTCTCAGCCTCCCTGATGCTTTGCAACCTCCTCACCATGTCACGCAACTCACCCATTGCTGCAGGAGTTCCTCTATCTGCAGGCACATCTGTTGCCTGTCCCTGCAACAGAAGGGTCTGGGCATCTCCTGCAGCCTGAGGTGTGTGCTGTGATCTATCAGTGTAGCAGCAATGCCTGTGTAAAGGCATCAGCCATCACTAGGCAGGATGGTGAAGAACCCCAGCCAGACCTGCAGCCCTTGCTCTCAAATGAGCATCCATCATTTTGCCTTGAGGGTCAGGTAGGATGAATACCCCTGATCTGTGCAGATGGCCTGTGGAATGCCCCCTCCTTCAAGCTGTACCATTACTCCTGGCCTATTCACAATACATCAGCTGCTCTCCTGCAAGCTGTCAACTCCTTGTGGGTTTTGGAGCTCCCATGGGGTTTCCCTGGCCCAGGAAAACCACCATGTACACCCCAGTCTGCTCAAACCCCTGTTCTGCGGCAGAGCGCACCTTCTGCAGAGCTATTTGCTTTGGTGAACTAAAATGGTCAAATTATCCCACATAAGTATCCCAAATGATTGCTGTCTTTCAGGTCAGCATCAGGCAATTTACAAGCCTCAGATATCAAGAAGTCTAAGGGTTTTCTGAATACATGCTGAATTACAGTTATCATTCCCTTTGGCGCAACATCGGGATATTCAAATTGCAACAGGTCCATTTTGCGTCCATTTGAAGGTAACATTTATTGTGAAGACAAAAACAGCTAAAGGAAGCAGTCATTCTTCTTCATCTCTGACCACGTGGTTATTACAGCAATTTTCAAAGTTCTCTTACAGATTTTTTGTTTTGTATTGCCAAATGACTGCACATATATCCAATGGAAAATAGCCAAACTATATTCCTGTAGCTCACTACACTAATTTGCTGTAAATACTGTATTTGCTCTTCACCCTCTTCAGATGGTATGTGCTTTTGAGGGGAGGGAACAGGATTAACCCAGCAAGTATGAATACTTTTTCATAATCAGCACAACAATTAAGTTCTTAATCTTGTATGGTTCCGGTGCTCAAAAATTCTTAACATCATTTACAAATAATAGACTTGTGAGACTAAGAAATACCAAAGAGCTTCATTTCAACAAAATTTATAGTGCAGACAGTAGCACATGCTTTTCCAGAGATTTTTTTCTTCCAGGTTCTTTTTATCTGTGAAGATTTGATATGTTCTTAGTGAGTAGTTCTTTTAGAAGTAACTAGAAGTTTAAACTGAGAAGTTCTCACTCCAGTTAGATGAAAGTGCTACAACACATCTATCAGGCAAACCAATACCTTTCTATCTTTTTATAAAATACTATATGTCTTATTATAAAAGTGCAGTGATTTCTTTCTCACAGTCTCACAGTGCACACCTTTTTAGGCATCAACTGGTAATTGAAGCACCAGCTGTGCAGCTAAAAGGTCTGTGGATGGATTAATGAACTGCTGTGTTAATGAGCAATTCAGCTGCAAGAACCCTTTGTCAAGTACAACTCCTTCTTCAGCTACATCAAAGAGTAGACTAGGACTAAGAGTACAAATAAGCATATGCATAATATTGATATACTGTTTTGTAAAGGCCATCTAATAGGAAATTTGACTCCACGCAACAGTCTTCAGGGTTTACCGACCACACATGGAGTTTTACCAATGCTCTGAAAGATCTCTCTTCTGAAGTACATGTTCAAAAACATCTTCAAAATCTGTATGCCATATTTACTACATTAAGTCATTATCCTGAAATGTGTTCAGCACACTGGCTAGAGGTACTGCTGTGACTGAAGGTTGTATACCTATTAGTCATTCCTTGAAAAAACTCTTTACGCTTTGCCATGCAGATGGTCTCCAGCTGTTGTGAAGCAGTTGACAAATAAGATATTTCTGCATGAGACCTAGCACAACAGGCAATAAATTTCACAAAAGGAATGGGACCTTTCTCTACTTCACTCCAGTAACTAGCTGAAAATCACAGAATATATAGATCTGTGACCAATGCTGTGGGATAACATGGAGGAAGGAATCTGACAGTTGAAAATAGCACACTAGGACAGGTAAGAATATAAACGTCAGTAGTGCTAATGCTTTGCAGCAGCACAATGTTTTGTCCAACTAAATATTTCACGGAATATTTGGTTTCTAAGACATCAAATATTTCAAAATCATGGTGTGCATACTTCTGGGAGATTAGGGAATAGGTAGTTGTGAACTAGGCAGCGTGTGGCAACTGAGCAAAAACCACGTCCTCTGCTCTGTGTCAAAACCGTGAGAGTTAAGAGAACCTCTACAGAGGTTGGAAAAGAGATTTTGGAGACTTTCAGGATGGACGGAATTATCCTCAAGACATTTCCAAGCAGACAGCACTCAGCAAGGATGACCTGTGGTCCTGCCACTGGAGATGTGTACTGGGCACATATTTTACCTACTTGTCTGAGTGTCGTGCAGTATATGACAGCTCCAGACCTATCCAAAGCTTGCTGGACTGTGGGGATGTGTTCATTTATTTACAGATGCTATGTGACTTCTTTTTTGTTCCTGCAGTAAGCTCTTTACACCTCTATCTATTCCAAGCAAAATGCTGGCTGCCAAGTCACCATAGGGTATGTGTCAGCATTTGTTAAACACGCTCTGTGAACTCTCATTAATTTTACATAGCAACAGCATTGTTGGGGAAATGCAAATGAGAGCACATGGCATTGCTCTGTGAGGAAACAGGGGAAACACTGCATATTTTAGTAATTCAGGGTCATTTTTCCTATCTTCATAGATGTCTTTGCCATCTTTTGCTGTTTGGACGATTTCAGTGCCACATCTTAACCGCCTGAGGCATTCCCTCTCTATAGGCAGGATTTTTTACACATGACTTATAAATCTGAATTCTAAAGAGAATGAAAGATGGGATTTCATGGCAGGAGAATATTTTCAACAAAAATAAACCTCCTTAATATTTAAAAAAACAACAGAATTCTTCTTCCCTGTGCCTAGGTCATAGAGTTTGGAGGAAGGCTCACGGAGCCTTTCAGTGCTAAAACTTGTGTATTTCCAGTCCAAATGCACTATCTCAGGGTTTGAGAACAGGATTAGATTGAAATTGGATTAGCCTCCTACTTGATTTGGAAAGATAAAAGAAGCATAACTCCCACAGGCTAGTGTTTTCATTATAATGTGGGAAGAACCTGCATCTGAGGAGTTCCATGGTAAACTGCTCGTCTCAGAGATTTAAGACAATCATGACTGGTGAAGCATAAGCTTTCTGAAATTGCAGGGGAACACAGAATCATAGAATCATAGAATAGTTAGGGTTGGAAAGGACCTTAAGATCATCTAGTTCCAACCTCCCTCCCAAGGGCAGGGACACCTCGCACTAAACCATGTCACCCAAGGTGCTGTCCAACCTGGACTTGGAACACTGCCAGTGATGGGGCATTAACAGCTCCTCTGGGCAACCCATTCCAGTGCCTCACGACCCTTACAATAAAGATCTTCTTCCTTATATCCATTCTAAACTTCCCCTGTTTAAGTTTAAGCCAGTTACCCCTTGTCCTCTCACTACAGTCCCCAATGAAGAGTCCCTCCACAGCATGCATAGAGGCCCTCTTCAGATACTGGAAGGCTGCTATGAGGTCTCCAAGCAGCATTTTCTGCTCCACGCTGAACAGCCCAAAATTTCTCAGCCTATCTTCATACAGAAGCTGCTCCAGTCCCCTGATCAGCCTCATGGCCCTCCTCTGGACTTGGTCCAACACTTCCAAGTCCTTTTTATGTTGAGGACACCAGAACTGTACACAGTACTCCAAGCAAGGCCTCACGAGAGCAGAGTAGATGGGCAGGATCACCTCCCTTGACCTGCTGGTCACATTCCTTTTGATGCAGCCCAGGATGCGGTTGGCTTTGTGGGCTGCAAGAGCACATGTTCATTTTCTCATCAGCACCCCCAAGTCCTTCTCTGCAGGGCTGCTCTCAATCTCTTCTCTGCCCAACCTATATCTGTGCCTGGGATTGCTCTGACCCACGTGTAAGACCTTGCATTTGTCATGGTTAACTTCATCAGGTTGGCATCAGCCTACCTCAGAAGTGTGGCAAGGTCCTCTGGATGGCATTCCTTCCCTCCAATGTATCAACCCTTCTCCACCATCCTTGTAAGCCCCCTTTAGATACTGAAAGGCTGCTATGACAAGGCTGCTCTCTTCTCCAGACTGAACAGCCCAAACTTTCTCAGCTTGTCTTCATAAAGGAGGTGCTCCAGCCCCCTCCTCTGGACTTGTTACCAACAATTCCATGTCCTTCTTATGTTGAGGACACCAGAACTGTACACAATACTCCAAGTGAAGTCTCACAAGTGCAGAGCAGAGGAGCAGGATCACCTCTTTCAATCTGCTGGTCACGCTCCTTTTGACGCAGCCCAGCACAGTAGTGGGTTTCTGGTCTGTGGGTACACACTGAAGCCAGCTCATGTTCAGTTTCTTGTTGACCAAAAGTATCTCATTGATATTAAGCACCAGCCAGCTCCTTTCCCAGTATACTACAGTTTTCAGAGAGTTTCGTCAGTTTTGTGATTTTTTTTAACAACTGTCTGCTTTTCTTGTGAGTTTTGAGCTTGTTGTGTCGAGTACATCTATCACTCCCAGATACGAACAAAACTAAGTTAGTCATACATGATATGAAGGACAGTGCTTTCCACTTTACTGAAAAAAAACCCAAACACAGCAAGAGACCAGAGAGTATCGACAATTTTTTCAGAGCATGATTTAGGTGAGCAGAGAAGTTTAACAAAACAACTGTCTTTCTATACACAGTTCCAATTTTAGAAAGATAGGGAAAAATAGTCCCTAAACTAGGTGGTCAAACAACATAAAGACTATGCAATTTATGACAGCTAAGAGAAGCCAGTGCCACAGATGCTGCTTCTGGAACAGCAACTGTTTTATCCCTTTACTAACGTGAATAAAAGTCCAGCTGAATGTACTTTATATATTTCCAACACTCTGGGCGAAAGTAATGCTTTGTTTTCAATACATAGCCATAAATATAGCATGGATGGATTTTGCCAATCCACCATTCTTGTTAAAGAAATATGCTGAAAAAAGACAGAAGAAACCATGTCCAGGTGCTCCCCTCTCTTCAGGGTAAGAAGCAAACTGGTCTAGTAGAAAGTGTCCCTGCCTGTGGCAGAGGGTTGGAACAGCATGAGCTTCAAGGTCCCTTCCAACCCAAAACCAGTCTGTGTTTCTATACAGCCCAAGACATTCACTATAGTAAAAGCTAGGAAAGCATGCACTGTAAGCAGTGGAGAGTCTCTTCAGAAAAAAAATATCTATACTTGTCTCAGAGTGGATCCAGAAGACCTGCTTTTATGAAGAACAAAGTGCATTCATAGGAAGTTTAGGGAAGCAAAGATGTTATAAAAAGCCCAGGAGCTCCTGCTGTGTGTCATGGGCTCAGCAGCAGCAGTCATTTTTCTCCTTCTTAGTAGTTGGTGCAGCACTGTGTTTTTGACTTGTGGCCTGAGAACAGC
>JANRGW010049501.1:0-23227 GCA_024733675.1 Psilopsiagon aymara
CCCATGGCAGGGGGGTTGGAACTAGATGATCTTAAGGTCCTTTCCAACCCTAACTATTCTATGATTCTATGATTGTATACTGAAGAACATAAGATGAAACTCAGCTTCCTACTTCCTGGTTTGAAATTTCCGTAAAGTAGTGAAATCCAAATTTCAGAGGATACCCCTCTTCTCTAATTTTTCCTCAATGCAAATGTTACCTTCTTAACAAAACAAAACAAAACAAAATTAGAGGCTTTTCCCCATGGAGATAATATATGTTGGCAGAACATATTTGAACTTTTGCTGCGTCTTAGTTTAAATCACATAAATATCACTGGGACCAGCAGAGGCAATGAATGCCATCAGTCAGCTACAGCCAAACTGTTTAGGGTAAGCTCACTTTGACTGACAAGTATGCAGGAATCACTTTTCTTGAACACCGTTCCACAAAAAAAAGGAAAAGAATCATCCTGGATTTTCCATCAGTTCTGCTGATGGTCTCATCTGTCTGGACCAAGTATTTATCATCCCCTCTCTTAAAAGGTGTTAATAGTTAGTGGCATATATAAATCAAGTGGTGCCTATTATTTTGGTGGTGGGGTACTACAGCATGAGTAGAGCACACAAATGATGGTAGTTACATGTGCAGGAGCTGTGAGTTAGGTACCACAAAGAATGTTGTCACCATCTTGGTTGTGAGTGGAAACTGTGGGGACATGAAATGGACCCACAAGGCAGGTGAGGATGAACTCTTTCAGCTTGGGTATGATTTCAGAAATAGCATTCAGTAGCTTACAGAGAAGGAGCACTTGGTGCCAAACTGTAGAGAAACCTATAGGTCACCTTCTAGTGTTTTCATAGTCATAGTGGATAGTAATTTCATCTGCAAAAGTCTGCCCAAGTCACATTACTCTTTGTCTGCAGGGTCTGAGTGACACCCCACCTTCATACATGTGTATGGCTGGAACTTTATCAGAAATTTATGATTGCATGAAAAATATGCAAAATTTCCAGTATTCAGTCTTCATCTTCTGTCAGGCTGAGGAAGAAATTAAATATTCGTTGCTTCTTCATTTATCCAGCTTAGCATAATCATGAATAAAGAAGGCTTCTTTATCTTTTTGCAATTGTAATAGGAAGTGATACAGCTTCTACTATCTTTCCGTACACAGTTTTATGGCACTTAAAATGCCTTGTAATGTTGCAGAAAAGCACAAAGATTTCCTAGATTGTTATATTTGTCTGCTTATATTTCTTTATTCTCAAAGACAAAGCATAAATGGAAAATTCTGTTTCAAGCCTATGGAGGTTCTCTGTAATGACTTATGAAAGCAAATTCAAGTTATTAGCATCCAATGTACCTCAAATATTTCTTCAAAAAGTGAGAGGATATAGTAAATAATGCTCATTTTTTATTTTATTTTTTTGTATGCAACTCTTGATGTTAATATTATTTGAAATCCTTATGAGGACAGTTGAATCTCTCCTATTATTAAGATTAAGCTTGTAGACAGGTGAAATCAACATTCATAAGAACTAACATTAAATAGAGGAAAAAAAAGATGTCTTCAGGGATGCATGTCAACATAACAGTTTTTAAGATTCAGGAAGACTTCTTTTCTTTATAATAGCCTCCCCTGACCCATGCATGTAAAACAACCCCAAATATTTTACCAACTGGATTGTGCTGTGTGACATGAATACATGAAAAGTTAAATAGAATGCTAAGTGCACGTGATGCACTCTTTTCCCTGGCTTCTCCAGGTTACATTCTTCATTAATTTATAGTCTGGAGAAGTCTCTTGCCATGAGTTTGTAGAATAATGACAAATTTGCATTAGTGTGTACTCGTATTGAATTTGGCTTTCAATATTAATTTTTATATAAGCAAGTGAAGTCACTACTCAGTTTTATGAAGAACCAAGCAGCTAAGTATGTCCTGTAAGTATAACAAAACTGTAGTTAATATCTTCAAACAAGACAATTGTGTGCTCAACAAATTTAAGTGTCAGATGCTGTAAAAGCTAGAATTTTGCTTATTTCCAACATCCTACTGTATCATTCCTGCTGCTACTGTACTCTAATGCTGGGATAGTTTCCTTGCTCAGTTTGACTTTTGCAATGCAAAAAAAATAAACTCAGCTTTCAAATCGAAGACAGGGTTTCTGGCTCTCCTGTTCTGTGTGTTGGTCCTCAGAGAAGAGGCACGATGTGAGCCAGAACAGCCTCTGCCCCAGCATGGGGATCTGAGAACTGCTCTTCCAGGTCCTCCAGCATCCACTGTTCACAGCCAAGGTCCTAAAGCCCATCATGGACCAAACACAGAGCCATGGAGGTGAGCAATACGTTATTCCCAGTGCATTCTGGGGACAGAAAACAAATGTTTCTGGAGAGAGCAAGTGTGCTTTGATGCCTGACAGCAAGCTCAGTTATAAATACGCTGCTGGGGACCTGGAGGGTTAGTGCACAAGCTGGTGTGCACAGCTGCAGGTTTCAGTCCCTGGGCTGTCTCATAGCTTAAGAGCTGGAAAAATATATGTGGCCCATTTAAAATACTGCAAGTTATAGATGTCATAGAAAATCCACCACTATTTCAATCAGCTGCTGTTATTATATGTTTACCCGTCTGAAGCATGGCCAATGGCAACCAAAGCTCTTGCCTAGAGTAAGCATTACACATCCTAGCTTCAAATATTATTCCTATGGAGAAACATAAGCAGATGCTTTCCTTTGGGTGCAGAGTGCTATCAATGGATTGAAAATTTGTCAAGTCTGATAAAGATGTAGCGATGTCTTAACTGAAATGGTTCCATTCAAAGAGATGGGGCCAATGGCTCAGTGTCCAAATGGAGACCAGTGATACGTGGGATTACTCAGGGGCTGGTGTCAGGATCAGTGCTGTTTAAGACCTCTGTTGACAACATGGACAGTGGGATTAAGAACACCCTCAGAAAGTTTACCGATGACACAAAGCTGTGTGGTGCAGTTGACAAGCTAGGGTGAAGGGACACCATCCAAAGGGATCTAGACATGGCAGCAAGGCCAAGCATAAAAGTTGTGCATGTGAGTCAGGGCAAACCCAAGCACAAATTCAGGCTGGGTAGAGTATGGATGGAGAGCAACCCTGAGAAGAAAGACTTGAGGGTGTAGGTCGACAAGAAGCTCAACGTGATCTGGCAATATGTGCTTGTAGAGGAGAAAGCCAACCATATTCTGGGCTGTATCAAAAGGAGCATGACCTGCAGGTCGAGGGAAGCGGTTCTGCCCCTGTACTGAGCTCTGGTAAAGCGCCATTTGGAGCACTGCATTCCGCTCTGGGGTCCCCAGCATAAAAAGGACATGAACCCACGGAAGCAAATCCAGAGGAAGCCACAAAGATGAGGGCTGGAGCACCTGATCTGTGAAGACAGACTGAGAGCTCTGGTGTTCTACGTATCAGTGGTAAGTTGCTCACTAACAGCCTAATTTGAAGGTGATTTTGCAGTTCTTTGGATAGGATTAGACAGTGCTGGACAAAAATTCATGACCTGTCTCAGGGAATAGGAACAAACAATCCAGATTGATCCTTTGTCGGCTTTAAAATCTGACTATTTAATTTGTTTAAGAATACCTTAATAAATGTTAATTAGTAATATTTGCTTTGCTGCAGTGCAGTAGCTTGTTTAGCCACTTATTTTTATTCCATCCAAGTGCTTTTTCCTGTTTGACTTAAATGAAAACCTACTGCAGCTAAGCTATACAAGACACTGTTTATACAACTACCAGAGGAATGATTATAGTGGAACAATGAGTTTTTAGATTGCCAAGATTTTCAAAGAATAAAATGTTAACACAAATGCATAAAAACTTCATAAAAGCAGCATGCACAACGTGTCCAGATGTGAATACATAATGAGTGCTAGAGGCTGATACTGAAATACAGCCAAAGGTCAGGAAAGAAAATTAGCAAAGCAAATCTATGCCTAAAGTTTAGGAAATTTCTGTAATTTGCATTTCAAAGTCTCTCATACCAGTGACAAAGCTGTAGTTAGAATTTATAGATTGACAACTTGCGCGTGGGCTTTGACAGGACTGAGTTCCTCTCCCAGTTATCAACAGGATATTGAATGGAACCAGCATTTGTCAGGAAGCTGGTGTGCCACATCTCAACAGGGTAAGAAACTTTGCCTCAGTCTCAACTACTGCGGCACTGAAATTGCATATTCTTTTTGGGCTCTTTTTCAGACTGAAACAAAACCTGGTGTGTGAGTAAAACACTGAGTGCACAAAAGGGAAAAGTGAATTTCTCAGTAAGCTACCAAATCTGTTAGGCTCATTAAAAGTCAAGAAAGACCAGTAGTCCAAACTTAAAGCAGCAAAATAAATGCAAAACTTGAATCGGAGAAACATTTCCTAAAGTTTCTGTTGAATATTAATCATAAATTTTTGGTCTTCCTCCCTCTTTTATCAGTTACAAAATCAAATTAGAAAACCAAATTGAATAGTCATAAAATATGCAACAACCTTTCCACACTACTCCTTTACTGATACCAGAATAAAATTTAATCAGCATCAATTTCTATGCCTATTTCTCTGCCTTGTTATGTCAGTGCTGGTTAGAAATGTGTAGAGCACTCTAGAAAGAGAAGGAAGAAATATTTTGTGTATTCACATCACCTGGCAAATTGTTTACCTGCAATGAGAACCTGAATAAAACCATTTTCATTCGGTATTAATCTTATCATCATTTTCTCTCTCATAGGGAACACATTTCATTTTTCATGAGTTTATCTCAGGTTGTCATATGTCAAGGTGACATTTGTTTTTTCTCCTCACCATCTTCAGATTGATTACATTTCTGTCTTACAACACACTCGTGATTCCTCCACAATTCTGCTCCTTTGGGTTACTACTCTATTCTCCTTTGGTACTCCTGGGTGTTGTGTTTCTGAAAAGTCAGGAAGGCAAAAAAACATTTTGTGTGAAAGAAATGAGATTCCACTGCTCTGCCCCTCTCCCTTACTTTTGTTTTCCCGTTAATAAATGGGCTTTCACTGGGGCAGCCTCTGAGAAAGAGAGGTCAGCATTAGCTTCTGTACTTGCTAGAGTTTCTCTTTAAACCTTATAGGCATCAGCTGTCACATCCAGAGCACTGGTGCCTGGCATTCCCTGCAAGCGTAAAGTGGGATTTTTTTTTTGGATTAATATACCTATTCATCTCAACAATTTCTCACACTTTGACAGTCAATATAGAAATATGTCTTTTACTCTTATTTTGGGGAAAACTGACTCAGCAGCAGCAAAGCTGGAGTAACTTAAATTGCTTTCCAGTCTTGGAATCCCTGCTAGTAATTCTTGCATTAGACATCATGAAGCTCCCAGGCACTGTCCAGCCTGCCTAAGAGTCAGGTTTACCTGTTGGCAGGAATGCTTGGGTTTTTTGTTTTCTTTTTTTTTTCATTTCTGTATGAAAATCTAAAGATTTTCTGGAAATCTTTGTAGATCAATCTGTACAGCTCCTAAAAATGCTATTAGTGCTGCTCTAAATTTACAGCTTTCAAGCAGGTTCAAGAAGGGGTAAAATGCTTTTGAGCACTTGACAAAATTGAACATTTAAGTATACATATGACATCTGGGAGACTTTTCAGACACTTCATCTGAGACAGAAATTTTCAGAGTCAAGTTTGTTTCCTTGTTTGATTGTAGAATCAATCATGGGGAATTACAGACATTTTCAACTTCTTGTAACAGGATAAACAGCATTCAAGTAACAATGCATCGTACCATGTTAAGAAGAGAAATATAGTTAAGAAGAGAAATATCATAGTTAAGAAGAGAAATCCATAATCTTTCTTCAAAATAGCTTCAATAAGTGCAAAAAGCATGGTGAATGTTTGAGCCCTTTAATGTGAAAGCCTAGTTTATATTTTAATTTTAGTATCTAAATGTCTACCAAGGCAGCTAATAACTTCAGTATATGTTGGATTGTGCACCGTTTTGTGCTTAGCTTACCTTTAGCTTTGTTACTTATTCATGTCAACAAGCACTTTATTTAGACCAGCAGTAGAACAGTGACTACCAAATATTACGTTTTAATGATTTTTTTCAGATAGTTATGTTCTTAAGTGACCTCTCCCTCACTGAAAATTAACATAGGTTCAAGATTCGATATAGTAGAATAAAGCACTATTAATGGTGATGCTGAATACTGTAGTTGATAACTAAAGTACTTTACAAGTGGGAGGATACTATAGTATTTCCTAACTAAGCTGCACCTGCTGGCTGGCTTTGGAAATTATATTTTAACTTTTATTTATGTGTCTGAAAATGTGTGAATTTGGACAGGTGAGAGGCAATAAAAGAGCAAAGTATGTGTTCTGCTGTAAAATGTATTATCCTGTGTCCATCATCCTGTATACAGAAGGATTTCTCCCTAAGACCACATTATTCAGGTTTTATTAAGTGATGAAGAAAAATACCTAATAGTCTCAGAGTATGCACCCAACAACTCTCACCCAATAAGAATTAGATTATATTTGACTACTAATTTTCTTATATATGGGATTCAGTTCCCTAGTAAATATCGTAATCATGTGATTCATCCTAGTATGACTTTGCCAAAACAATTGCAGCTTGTACATGCTTTTGGGTGACATGGTTTGGTGTGAGGTGTCCCTGCCCATGGCAGGGGGGTTGGAACTAGAGGATCTTAAGGTTCTTTCTAGCCCTAACTGTTCTATGATTCTATGATTTTATGATACTTTCTTTAGATGACCTGTGTCTGTGGACTGTCAGGTATTTAAAATTTTTAGGTGGTACAGCCTCAGTCTTTTGGCTTATTTCCTTGTTTGCCTCTTTCATTTCATAGAGTTGCTCTGCCAAGAGCAAAATGATTCTTGAACATCTCCACAAAAAAACAGCAAAAAAAGTAGAACTTTTAATATCTAGCACACTGTTTTTTAGAAAAATCTTTGTGAATTTTCAAAATGTCATGGATTTCAGTTCTCATGTTTGCTCATTTGAAAGTTTTCAGTGAAAATCCATTATGTACTAGTCCCTGCTTTTAAAATTGCAACTATACTTTTTGGAGAGGGAAAACAACATTGTGGAACCTAGCAGATGTTTGAAAAATGAATAGTAGAAGCAAATGGTACACAAACAGCCCAAACCATGAACTGTTCAAACACACTGGAAAATAGTTAATAATAACAAAGACATTTGCAAAATACTATTTGAAATTGCCATTCAATTTGATCTCCTGATAGTTGCGCAAACTAAAAAGAATAAGGGAAGCAAATAGATTGCATGAATTTAAACTCATTATCGCTTGTTGAGCAATGTTCCTTCTGAAAATGCATTCGCTAAATGCTAAGACACAAAATAGCATTGTCTTTTTTATTATGCATTTATTCATTAAAGTTGTCACATTACACGAGTGGGAAATCCAAATGTTCTAATGACAGAGATGGCACAAAAGGAGAATCTGCATGTGGCCATATCCATAGTTTTTGGTCCTGGCTAGAAAGTTTTTTGTGCTAGAAAGTTTGCCGATCCCTTTCTTCTTCGGCCTTTCTGCAGCAATAAGTGTCTGCAGGCTATAGTGTGCTTTCATCGTTTTTGCTAAGAACTGGGATCACTACTTCAGCTTTACATGACCCACTGAGAAGAAATTGTAAATGATGGGGAAGCCTGGTGTGGACTTGCAGAAGTAAGCTAGAGTAGAGACATCTCTGAGACACCTGATCCATTGAGTTCACCCTATACAGTTGCATGAAATTAACCTTTACCCTATGGAGTAACCTTTACCCTATTTCAACAAAGATCTGAGGCAAAAATATATATGAAGTAAAGTGAGATTTTAAAAATTGTAAATTTCTTTTCATGTGACATACATCTAAAACGTCAGTGTGATATCATCCATCAGACACAGTCAGCAAGGCACAAAATACATCTTTTCTTGGAGAGGTGTCCTCTCTACCAGACACATCTTGTTACATTGGACGCGTAATCATACACTTCAAATAGTGTTTCTCAGGATTCTGTCTGGCATCTCACATATAGAACAATCTTCTCCTTAGTGGGACTGTGGTACCCTTAGGAAAGGGTGGTGATCAGGGTGGAAAAAAAGATTGTGCAGCCCCAACTGTAAGTTTGAATTTTAGCTGTTCATCTTTTTTTTTTTTTTATTCATATCAGCAAGAGCTTTTAACAACAGAATACATTCTTGGGTGCTTTCTCATCCATAATTTGTACATCTTGTAAAGTCTGACATTATTGAACAAGGATTTTAAGAGGAAAACAGAGAGCCTTTGTTAAGGAAGTTACTCACAATGTGCTTGCTAGAAGATGCGCAAAACAAAGTTGTTTCTAGTTGAGGAGAAACAATATTCCTTGGCCAATATTGCATTTCTACTCTTTCATTCTTGCAAACAGCAGAAAGAAAAATCTTCTTAGAGTAAGTGTCTTCATTTCTGTTCTCAAATGAGACAAATTTGGTTTTCTATTGAAGTGCAGAACAACAAATTAAAGTTAGTGAACTCAATAGCTAGAGGTGGCATATATAGCTTCTCTGCAAGTCCAGTGTTTCCATAGCCCATACTTTAAGGGAAACTATTAAGCCATATTTGATCAATTTTATGAACAAGATATAAAGTTTGTACTTTGTGGTTTATCAAAGATGTTTAGCAAAATACTGTTTAGAACACAACCATTATTGGTACCTGCGATGCTTACTGTTCCAGCTGGTCAGTATATTTAGCAGTTTAACCTGGATTTGATCTGCTACCCATGAACCTTTGCCAGCAAGGAGCCTGTGTATACACTGGAGAACATTAGCTTCTCACATTCTGCTTCTAATTTGGATTTGAAACCCTCATGCCATGTTCTCAACCAAATCCAAGCCTGCTACAGTTACATTTATCTGTTTACAGGAAAAACACAGGGCAAAATATAGCTAAATTCATATTAAATAATCCCCACTGAAATGCATAGGACTATTAGTCCCACAGTATGCATAAATAAATGGAAGGAATTCTTCCAAATCCATTTTTATTCCCTTCAGATTTTGGACTCCCTGGCCAGTTCTGTCTTTACACTTCTGTGGAATGCTGTGCAACCTGGGAACAACCTGTATTATAGCTCTGCATCACCTTGCCCTGTCTCTTCTTGGATTTGCCAACCCTCTTCACATTCTCCATGCAACCATTCTCTGGTTAAATTTGAGGTTACTGTGACTCATTTTGTTGCTGTGGCCCATTACCTGCTGATGAAGGAATCTGAGCAGTTGAAATACCTAATTATTATGAATCAAGATCATAGAATTTGGTCTTCAAAAAGCAGCCATTAAAACATTTCTTGCAGTTCACATTTCAATGTGATAGTGTGTAATAATTTTGGGCAATAAAACATTATTTTGCAGTTTCAGAATATATAAATTATGCTGCTTTTTCAACCAAAGGGGGTTAATCTTACCTTGTTTAAACCTGCAGTGCTTGAAACAACAATAATTAAAAATTAATTGATATGTGAACTCATTTTCAAAGTGTGTAGTTGTGTATTTATTTAAAAGCAGAAAATAATTTTCTTGAGTTTAAAGAAAATCCTCTGAGTGTAAAGAAAAAGAGCAGGGAATTATTGATTGGGTCTGCTGTAGATTCCTACAAATGTTTTGCAGGAATGTGACTGCCTTACCCTCATCCTGAAGCCTTTGTCCTCTGCACCACTCATGTTAGGCTTTAGCTACTCACAGTGATGTGTTTCTCGACAGCTGCTTTTCCGTTGTCTTCCACATGTTCATTCCCTTACATGGCAGTACAGACATATGTTAATGTAGAGATAAAAATGATTGTTTGGGAGTCTTTGACCTGTGTTGAATTGGTAGTCCAGACAAGGAAAATTGGAAGCCCTCACTGTACTAATACCAGCCCTAGTCTGCCTTTATGCAAAACCTGGAAGAGACAAGGTCTGAAGGCAAATTGCTGGAGGTCATGAAGTCTCAGATTCCCAGGAGCATGGGGAATGAATCCCAGCTATACATCTCTCAGGCTGCTCATTTCTATCAGCTTTCAAGTTGAATCTGAACTGCAATGAACTAGCAGCTTTCTGGTGTGCAAGCAAAGCTTCTTCACCCAGACTACCAGAACTAATTCAAATTTAGCATTTCAGAAGCAAATTTGCCTATCTTACAAGTACATTGTGGCACTTTCGCCTTTGTTTTCAGTTATGGAGATGAGAAAGACTGAATATTCCTAACAAATATTCTTTCAAAATTAGCCAGCATATGTGTATTCCAGTCCATAAATGCATCAAATAGCTGTGTTACCATTCTGTACGTAATCATCATCTTCATCGCCTTCAATACATTGCGATAGTGAAGAACTGATTGAGTTGAATACTGTGGCTTTTACCTGTCTGCAACATGAGCACCACTTCTTTGAGTGCTATTTTCCTTGCCAGAGAACCTATTCTTGAATTATTTAGAGACTTCGTCTTACAATCCTACTTCAGCATATGACCTTGGGAGACTGAAACGTGTTTCTTGAGTCCCAAATTTTGTATAACTCACATAAAAATCATAATAATAAATATAGTGACAAAACTTATTTCTCTGAGATGTTTGCAATTGTGTGATTTATTTTTTACATTTCAGCATCTGTCATTTTTAATGTCAGAACCCCTTTTATCTATCAAAACAGCTCAACTTTGTATTGTCTGGCATATTTTTACTTTCTTCCTTTGTTTTTCTCCCTTCTCAGATGCTGTCTGCCCCTACTTACAAATTTGTCTGGGTGATCTGATTTTTGACAACACAGATTGCACTGCCATATAAAAACTATTCAGCCATTCGAATAATAAGCCCATTTAAGATCCCTATTTTTACTCTTCTGTTTAGCAGCTTCACGCAGTATCCTTGCACAACCAAATCTGAAACATTAAAAATATGATCTCTTTTAATAGTGCATGTGGGGATTCCAGCAGCAACAGTGGAGCCAAAAAAATGCAAAAATACCATCTAATGACTTGCAGTGTATACAAAAGATTGCTTGTGGTTTTTCCCCTTTATGTTTAGACATATTTATATAAAGTCAAAGAATTTGTGTTATGTTTTCAATATAATGTTAAGTTTCAACTTAAGTCCAGTTCTTATGTTTCTTAAGTGATCATTTCACTTTAAACTATATTTATGAAAAGCTGTCTTTGTTTCTTCCTCTTTGGCTTATGGATAGTAAAAGATACAATGGAAGAGTAATAAAGTACTAGATCTTAGAAGAAGGAAAAGATGCAGAAGTCTTTGTACTGATTGGCTTTTTCTGCAACAGAAAAAGGGCAAGTTTAATATTGCAGAACGCTTTTAGAGGTAGGGGATGTGTTTTCTCATAAAAAATTATTTCTCAGAAATTCCAAGAAAGTAATACTTTTGTGACTTCATCACAAAAATTGCTAAATTTTTCATCTCTCAATCCCAAAATAATCTTCATGGTGCTATTCTGATCAGCCTGCCATTTTTTTAAAAGAATCAGAAAGCTTGTGAGGTCACTCATGATCACTGACAACTGAGAACCAGTTGCAAGTGATCCAGAAACTCAATGGTATGAAAAGGATAATTACTGTGAATAACAAAATTATTTGTGATTTCTCATAGACTTTTTAAAGGTTATCGTTCTCAAAAGAGTTGCTATTTTAATCTTGAGTAACCTGAATATTTCAGTAATAATGCTGTAATCCTGATAAGATAAGGCTAGCGAAAATCAAGTCAAAACATTTTTGGGTGATTTCATGAATCAATACTGTCAGAAATGAGAAATAGAAAATTAGATAATCTTTCAAAGCTGGGTCAAAGATCAATGGTAGATTAAGGGGAAATTAAAGTTCTGTTTTGTCAGTGGAGAATGAAGAAACATATTCTCAAAAATTATGCTCTCCTGCTTGAATGAATTTATCATAGTAACTTAATCATTAACTCATACTGTTGCCAAAAGGAATATGTGCAAGCAATTGTGACATCTTTAAGTTACCTTAGTATTTCAGGTCCATTATATAGTTGTACTATATGAGAAGACTGCAAGTGATTGTCTTCACCGCTGCTATTAAAACCTAAAAATCTTTCAACACAAACATGAATAATTAATGGGCAGATTTTGTTTTTTAGAGCAAAAATTGAAGTGACTGTCAAGGGTTTATGAACTATGGAATAGTTAAGCAGTGCTTAAGTCAGTTCAGGATCAGAGTTGAGCTCTTAATGTACTGTGTTTTTTTCGAATCCTTACCAGTAAACCCAAGACTTTTTCATCAAAATAAAACCATTGTTAGGATATGTCAATGTTTAAGCAAACTTTAGAAAGCAAAAGCCATTAAAGACAAACTTTCGGATTTCAGTGGGTAACTGATCATGGCTACTTGGAAACAACTTTATTTGAAGTGAGCCTGAAGTGTCCAGATATTGTGGGAGGATGCAAGCATATGGGCACTGGGGAAGAGAAGATGCGCAAGCTTTGACAGCTATCCTTGAAAACCCCATTGCTCAACTCTACCTTCAACACATTTTTGCTTAATCACCTCTGAACAAATGCATTTTATTTACTTCAATACTGTTTTTCTTACAATCTGCTCTAGAGAACTGTTTTTACTGTCAGGTGGAAGCAGTTCTCCTTTTCTTTTTGAATACATTATTGTTTTGGTGATTCTTTCTTCTTTTCTTCTGATGATATCACTGGGAATATTAGTGAGAACAAAATCCATCAGAAAACTGAAAATGATCCAACCAATGCAGCAAAATTCTGTATTCTAACACAGAACTAACAAGTTCACATCCTCTGTTGGTGCTGTCTCTATCAAGAACACTGTCTTGAATAAGCTGTTACTATTATGTTATGATTATGTGAGAGAGAACACAGGCTTCTTCAAACTTCGGCACTGTCCTATACAAAGGGCAAGCTAAGCCATATCTCATTTCTTTTGATACACCTGCAGCACTATAGACAGAGCAAGACCTTTCTTGTACAATGCTTGAGTAAGAAAACTCAGAGTGGACATTGCTGTGAAAGAATAAATATCAGTATTACAAACCTTCCTCTGCTGTTATTTCAGTTTTTATTATTGAAAGACAGACAAAGTTTATTTTGAGAGAGATCTGCAAAGGGACAGATACGATGCAAACCTGTAGGAATTTACTTTCTTCTGCCCCTCTCCAAACACTTTCATAGCCTGGCCTGGGAATTGGTATGGTTGTCACCAACAGGATGGTGAGAGGCAATGACTCTCCAGGCAGTGGCTTTCCTTGCGCTGGCAGATTACGCATGTTCTGCTGTCTGTAAATGAAAATAAACCAGGGTAAAACTATCAAATAACAACACTGATTAAGCAGCTGTATGAACCCAAAGCATCCTGTTCTGATTCACTATATTCTCCACTTGATGCATCAATTTTTGATGCTTAGTGAAAGAGTTAAGGGTAGGGAAGCTGCAGACGCTAGAGAGCAGTTGACCATTAGGCTATCCTATTCCTCCCAAGGATTATCCATATCAAAACCTTTATGTTGCATTACATTCATGTCCAAACACATATTTATTCAGTGCTCTCTTCTGAAGAATTTTCTGATGTTGCAGGTCTTCAGCAGCTTCCAAAATATTTCCTGTCTCTCAGTATCAAGCCCATATTTTCTAGACATGCTTTTCCCAGGGGTGGTGAGCAGTGTGAAGTATTCTTGAAAAATCCCCTGCAATTTGGATCTAAGCATTTACTATCTCAAAATCTTGCCATGTGCAAGTTTGGGTGTAGAAGTTAATGTCCCTGTTTCCTGAAGTTATAGCCAGTAAGTATGTATCACAAGGTTCCTCTGGGTTGGGAAACATGACTTTGTCAGCATGAACCCTTGCTTATGCGTATAAAAGTTCTGGTTTTCATTTCAGAGCCAGTCAAATCATCAAAGAATGGCGGCTAGTAGGTTGCTAGGCAAAAAGTCTCCTCATTATACTGAGCCTTGGAAACACAGTCCTAAGGAGTTATAATTAAATGTCTTCACATTCTTAAGCAGTATCATTTGAGAGGAACTCTGGTAATGCTCACCATGTCCAGAAGTAATTTTTTAACTGGATCAGCTGTGCAGAGGTTCACAATAGTTTTCTAAACATATTCAGCATTCGTTTTCCACTCATCGAGACAAGAAATTCTACTTATCTTTTAATTTGCTTAATAACAACAGTTTGTTTTAGGTAGCATTTTATGTGTCGTATGTCTCATATGTAAAATCAGCAGCAACAAGAAAGCTCATTTAAAGGATAGTAGCAACCATACTGTTTGCAGATTGACTGCTCATTTACAGCATTCAACACTGAAATCAACCTGAAAACTGTTTACTCTTCCTTCTTGTTTTAACAATGTGAGATGAAACAGAATTTTGCCAATTAAATTAAAAAAGGCAGCTTACTGTCATGCCAATCAGCTTGACCACAGTGTATTCTGTGAAGCCAGCACTGTGATAGTCACAAGCCACCTTAATCTGTTAGAAAAAAAGCATCAGGAAGTCTCCCCTGACACATCAGATACATAAAAATTCCCAAGCACAACAACTTCTTAACAAAGTTGTCAAACACACTGTGTCTTCAATCCAAACTGATTACTTGATTACTCAAGTGGAAAATTAGTGGAGAGAAAGGGAAAAATATAATCATTGTAAGTTTTCAATCAATAATGTGCTAATTTTCTTTCTCATTGCTTTGCTATAGGTTTTGGAAAGCTCTAACATTCTGGGTATGTATTATTTTCAAAGAAGAGTTGCATGTACGTCAGGAAGCCAACAGTTTGTTTGCTGTGAGATGTGGAGTTTTTCAGCTGACCCAAATGGGAAGGACAGATGACTGACCGGTTCCTTTTGTGATTTAGTATTCTCCTTTTCTCCCAGGGTGCTAGGCTTTCTGATCCTCCTTAAATGAACTATAGATAGTGTACTGTATTTTATAATAGATTTTAAAAGGGCTTCAACGGATACAGACAAACAGTCTTTCAAAGTGGGAAAACATCCAAATCTATAGAGAGAGGTACATTATGAAAATGCCAATTTTCTCTACTCTTCGGACATCTTGAAAGTGGTTCCTTGAAGTATGAAGAGCATGCTCAAATGTATTTCATTCTCTGTCTCCGTAGCTCTTCACTGTCACCCTTCCACCTTTTTTAGTGAATTTTCACCTCCTTAAGGTCTGCCATCCTTAAGTGCCTTTTTCATTCTCTACTAACTCAGCATTAGATTGCTCATCACTGACAGATCAGCTGTGCACTTCCTGCAGCTCTTTTTTTGGTTCTTTCTGCATTTTTCCCTTGCCTCTATGGGCTCTGAGCACTTCTGTACTGGTTGGCCACCACTGCACTGGGGCTTCTCTGCAAGTCACATGTGGTCAGCACGGGCGTCAATCCTGTGTGCACTCAGAGTCTCAAAAGCCCCTCTTTTTTATGGATGCTCCTCCTCCAAGCTGACAGCACACTTTCTTCCTCACCTTCCTCTCATTTCTGGCATTATTGCTAATTAATGTGGGTGACACTGTTTCCTTTGACTTCCAGACTAAGCTTTGATATCCACCTGATTATCTAAAAAAATGCAGAAATGCCATTTCCTGAATCTAACCTTGATCAGTTTGGTGGAATTCAGCTATGAAGTGACCTGGTTAGGTTAGATCACGTGGGTCTGCAAACTACTAGAGATCTTCTGTGTGGAGGGGGAAGAGGAACTAACTCATACAACCACAGAAATGATACAAGTTGTGGTCGGAATGAATGAACTCCTCAAATATATTATCTCTGTATCAAGTTCCCTAACTGGGCTCCAAACTGCTAAGCTGTGAAGGAAAAAGTTTATTCCAATTACTTAGTCACTTTCATAAGGACATAAGGTTTGTGTGATGTCTTTTCCTCTGCCAGTCTACTCTTCACTTCTGGACCTGCTGCTCAGCTGTAGTCACATGCTTCAGGGCAGCTGCAGCCTCAGGGACATGAAGCTACTCCAGGTTTCACTGAGATGGATTTCTGGGTATAAGAAAGAGATCCTTTTAACAGTGGGCAAGAGAGATGCTTTTAATGCCTCTGAAGAGGGAAAGGTTGCTGCGCAAACACAGTGCTCATCAGAATTCTCTCCCAAATGAATAAGAGAGCGCCTAACTAAAGGGGGCAGTTTCTGGGAAGGTGTGTGCGCTATGGGAACCAGACAATCCAGCCAGAGGGTGCAAAGAATACAGCTTTCACTTGTCTACCTTCCACAGATATGCTTACCAGTTGTAGGACTTCTCAAAGTGCATGGTTGTGCATGCATCAGTTGTGTCCTGTCTCTTCTATCTTAAAGGTGTGTGCTTAACAGAGCCCTTGGGCATGTTTTGCTGATATTTAAAAAGTCTTTTTAGCTCTGAATATCCAGTTCATCTATTGGCTATTTCTGTGTTTCATATTAAGGCAGTCACATAGGTGTCATGTTCTTGGAAAAATGGAAAAAGAGTAATTGCACTATCTGTCAAAGCTAAAGCAGGCAAAGATGACTTAATATCTTTCCCCTTATACAATGGCTTTTTAAAGTAACAAATTTACATGCCTTGTGTGCACTTAGGACTTTTTTTTCTGTTTTCTGAACATTCTAGTAACAAAATTTTACACTTCAGTGCTTTGGTCAGTCCTGGCATCAGCACCAAAATACTCACAGATAATGACTTGGAGTAAGAGGTATTTGTCTTGGAATTGACATTTTTTACAGGCACAAGAAGAGACTATCACTGCTAACCCTTCTTCCGGAACTCTGACAGAGAAAATCAAGTGAGATAAAGTGATTTACTGTTCTGTTCAAGATCAAGACATTCAGGCCTTTTATTATCTTAGGGAATTTTTCTGGGTAATTAAGGGTCACAGAAGGGTGGAAACTGGTTTTATATTTCAAAGGTCCAACCAAAAGTAATCCAATTCATCCGTCACTCTGCTCTTCAGATTGGGCAGTGTGTATAGTTACTTAACTTGTAGCTGGTGTGAGAGAGCTAAATTTAAAGTTCTGTGCATCTTGAACATAAAAGTAACACTGAGAGACAGGTCGTGAGCAGTCTTTGTTTATTCTGGAAGAGTTTAAAAATGTTTACCTAACTTACCTCTTCTGCCAGCCTCCTTGGAGAGTCTATTCATTATAAGGTTGATTTCTCCCTGTTATTAAACATAAAAATAATGAAACTGAGGATTCAAGTATTATTACTATATTGAATACCACTGAGGAGTTCAGTGTTTGAACAATAATCGCTCTTCCCTCCCCCTAATACCTATAAGTAAAAGAAACTAAAGAAGATTAATACTCTGATCTGCATATTCCATTACCAATGTCAGAGACACATGTGATAGCTAAATGTTCACTGTAAATTGTTTGTTAAGTTAAAAAAAATATAGTGGAAATCAAAGTATGATCAGGAAAGGGAAAAGGAAAGTCTGAAAAGAAACGCTCTGTTAAAAATTTGACTGCCTATTATTTGAAAAGAACTGCTTTTTTTTTTTTTTTTCCTTTTTGATTACTTCAATTCACAAAATTACATAGATCTTCACCTTCATGTTAAATTACTTCAATTTCATTCATAGAGATACCTTACTCCAATGCTTTCACCTCCACTATCACGGCCAGGAGGCACTGCTTTAGGTTTGGGAACCATCAACCTCTCTGTGGGTGCAAATGCAACCAGAGGTTAGATAATTAATGTGTAGCAATGTATGTGATCAGTTGTGCAGGGATAGCCAGAATGCAGATGCTGCCTGTTCAGCTCTCTGTAGAAGGCATGTTTGAAAAGAGAAAACAGGGTGTGGAGATCCATGACTCCTCAGGTTTTTATACCTTGTACTGCCAGAGTGCAGTTAACAAGACTGCATGTTAACAAGATTGTATAATGGCTCTTGTATCTAATTTGGAGATTCATTTTTCTCCCTGCAGAATGTGCTCAATATGGGATTCAATCCAGGGTTAAACTCTTGCTGCTCTCAATTGTTTATGTTATTAATGCCTGCAAATAAAAATGACTGGAGAAATTTGTCTCCATAGAAACTAGCATCTAACTGAATCTAAATTCTTGCTTCTTTCTTTTTCACCAGACCAGACTAAGAGGGACGTGATGTCCTCACAGAATGAAATGACTTTGTCATTTAAACATGTAGCCTTCCACTCCCTCCCCAATGAACCATTTCTCTTAATAATGTCACTGTGGCTCTCACCATATTCTTGATGCATTAATATCTCTTTCTCTGTAAAAGTACGGGGAAATTTTGATCATAAAATGTGCTAATATTGTGTGGGGATCCTGCTTCCTGCTGGAGCCTGTTCTTAAAGAATAAACAGAAAAAATAAGAGAAGTCACATGAAAAATTATTTTTAAAAATATTGCAGCTATTTACTCTATCATGACATTGAATCTCCTCCAGAAACTTAATGTTGTACAAGCCCCATTTTTCAAGACCATCTGATTTTCTCTTGTATATTGACTCATTATACGGTTTAGTGGTGGTCTTGACAGTCCCGGGGTAATGATTGGTCCTTTCCAACCTAGTTGATTCTGTGATTCTATGATGATTCTATGATACAAGACTGAGTTCTTCCAGTCTTAGGAAAACTAAAAGTGAAATCGTGGCAGAGAACTACAGCATAACATAAGCAGAGTATAGTGGACCAAGTTTTGTGTCTAGGGTTAAGTTGCTTGTGTTTCCTCCAATGTCGTTTCTTTCTTCCCCTAGAAATTTTATGCTATCAGAATCTGAGGACTCTGGCCATTTGTCTGGGATTTCTAGATTACTGGCATCCTGGACAGAGTGGTAGTTCTGAATAGATATATGCAAGTAATGCACAAGTTAAATATGGACTTCCTGCAGGTCTGTAAGAATCCTGATGCACTACACTGGATCCCTGAAATTAGCTCTGCCATGCAAGAAAAGTAGACCTGAGAGGCATTGAGATGACTTGGCATGTGGTCCATAAATAGTCTGAACATATCAAACTTTCTGTATATGTGCAAAATATAGCTCATATGAGGCATGTTCCTGCAGCAAAGACACAGAGCTTACACAAGTATTTCTGTATGGGACACATAAATCAAGAAAATGCCTCATGCACATTTATGTTCTCTAGCTACTTTGTCCTTCATGTCTAAACTTAGGATAAAATTCACTTCAATATCTTTTCTTCTTCAAGACAAAAATTCGGTTTAAATAAGAGATGACAAATTCTTTACTTTGTTTTATTTTCCATGTTAATTGTAATTCTGTGTTAAAGGAAGCCTTATGATACAAAACTTCTAAGCAGAGGACCAGTATCATAACAATGAGTTCTGAAAAAACCCACTATTTCTGTCTTTTCTGTCATTTTAGAGACCTTTGCTGCTTAGAGGAGCTCTTATTTTCACAATTAGGAAACAGAGTTTTTACATATACTGGTAAAAGGTTTAATACAAAGATTCTGATATCAGTAGGTATAATAACCTTCTGTCATGAATATGTTTTTTAATTTTAAAATGGCTTTGCATCACTTTAAAGGAAGTGATGAGCAATGTACTTATACTCTGCAGAAAAAAAAATATAAATTACCAAAAATTGCTTAAGATACTATACTTCCCATGTCTGAAGCATGATTAAAACATTATGTGTGGACATTTCTTTTTGATGCCTTTGATATGTCAACCATTGGTCTCTGCAAAGCAGAGGTTGACATAAATGGCCCCATCTCAGGGGAGGCAAAGTTTGAACTGTAATGGCCAGCTCACTGGCGGAGATCAAAAGCATGTAAATTCAACAGCTGGCCACTTTCCAGCCAGCTCTCCTTGTCTCTTGTATCTTTTCAGTTAGACAAGTGGTGCCAAAAGAGCCTGGAAGACTTCAGCATTTTTCTTTCCAGTCTGTTATATGCTTCCTTTTCAGACTGAAATGTGATTGGTTTGGAGTGACACAGAAATCTGGGGGAAAAAAATATAAGAGGAAGTATTGTCTGCCTTACAGTACTTTGGCTTCTATCTAGGGTGGAAATGCACAAGTCGGGAGGACAGTAAACATGAGATTTCTCAACTGTTCACTTGCTTACTCCTCAGCGCTACATTTCTACCATGCCTTGTGAAGATTCGTTCAGGTATTAACTGAATGCAAAGGACGTTTATCCTGCTTATTTTGGATGGGCCCGTGCTAGATAGAAAGTGAAATCTGAGTATGCCGATTCAGATGGTTTTAATATTTCCTCCATGTTTCAATCATCCAAACCCATGAATCTATCCCACCTTCATGGCTGGGCCAGCGCTGTTCTGCTACAGTGCCTATGCACCCACTGGCCTTGTGGGGACGCTGGAAGAGCCAGTGCAACACATGGCCCTGCACATGGTGTTTCTGTGCTGTGCAGGGTCCATCTTCCAGAACTGTGGCCCTAAGCCATGCCTCAAGATCTGCAGCTCTAGAGGCAGTGCTGCATATACTCCGTAAAATGACTGTTCTCCTATGCATGTTTCTGCCTCTGTACTAACTTGGTGTCAATGCTCATTTGTAAAAGGTTGACACTTCTCTGAGGTGAACTATCCCACTGGAGGGACATCTTGAAGCTGGAAGAAAGCCCACACACTACTTCCCATAGTAGAAGAATGGCCACTTCCTCAAATGCTGAACAAAGCACACTGTCCAGACCAGAAAGTGATGAAAGCTTTGTCTCCTCGCTTCTCCAAGGAATCTATGGAGATGGTCGGTGGGGATCTGCTGTGCATTGCCAAATGCAGCACAAGGTCAGGGCATGCCAACTCTGCCTGCCAGGATGAATCAGGATCACTTCAACTGATAATGAAGGATACGTCCTGAAAGGAGGATGAAAGAATGAAGTGCTGTGGCTAGAAAAGGCAATAAGAAATAGTTTTTTGTACAGAAGAATCTCCAAGAGATTAAGAAGGGAAACCAGAAATATCATGAGTTCCCAACAATAGAGCCAAACAGAAAAATTTCATCTCAGGATTTTGTAGGAAAAGAAGCCACTCCTTACTTTCCCATCACTAGTCTGCTACTAGGCCTCTACACAGACTAGCTCTGGATGCTTCTGTGTTATATATGAGCACCAGAAAATAGCTTTCTTGGGTACCCAGGGCTATAGGATGGAGCATCTTTGGAAGGAGGAGCATTGACAAGAGATGGATATATCCAGGGGCATCTGCAGAGTCATTATTGAGGTGGTTCTGACACATGCTCAGGGCTGTGGGATTGTTGATCCTCAAGGTAATCAAAGTGGAGAGTATTTTGGGTGTGTCTGGGGTAGTGTGGGGATGTCCCAGCTTATGATCTTTATTTAGACTTGGTTGACAGTCGGTAGGGTATCCCTTGGGAAAGTGCTGATCTAGAAATATAAAGCAGACATTCTGATAGAGAAGAGCAGGAAATCAACGGGATTGTTTTTCCTTTTAATTAACCCTCAGAAAAAACTTTTTCTGCAGGAAGCCAAAATGTTACTGCCTTCCCCCTTAAAACTCCATTTTCCATTTTCAGCCACTTGTGTGGATTGGTTTTATTATGTATAATGAAGTACAGTATGCAGCATTTCAATTCCTGGTTATTTCAAAAGAGCACAAAGCCAGCCCATCAATACAGCCTGAGCCTCAGACATGAGACAATACTGAATATGGAGCTGGAGTATTACAGATTGACAAAAAACTGTTGCACAAGTGCTTTATCTCTGATTTTTGATATCTAGTCACTCAAGGAAAAAAAATCACCTCAAGTACATAATCACATTCAATCACCACCAGAGCAATGCAGATGACCAATAAAGGGGAGTGGATTTTTATTGAATTTTGAGCATGTGGGGAAAAATGTAATCTATGGCTGTCACAAATGAGTGTTTCTTACAAACAGGTAATTATTCATGAGTGGCATAACGATTTCTCTCATTTTCTTTGTTAAATTGCATCAAGACATCAGTGGTGACAGATTATAGACAAAACCATAAGCAAAAAGCACAATGGTACACTCACCCTGTTCAGCAGGTGGGTGTTTGAGCTGTATTATAGCAGCATCTTCTGGGCTTTGCAATTTAGTAGACAGACTTTTGGAGCTTTCCATCACTTTTTAAATACTTTCATTTTCTCTATGAGCTGTCATTTCTGGAAGGGATTATTTCTAAGTTTTAATTGTAAATCTTAACTGTTTGCACAAGAATCTCAGAGGCTAAGGGCAAAAAATGAACTGCTATGGATAGAAAATTATAAAGACCCAACAAAAAGGAAGGATCTCGTCTTCAAACGAAATAAAAATGAGGAGAGTTTGGGACTCATAGCTACAACAGTGGCTGTTAATAGGGATTTTCTTTTTCTTTTGTAATTTTTTTGTGAGAAATTGCCCAACCTCCTAGTTTTGATATTGTGTTAACTCACAAGCAATAAATATAGGTTTAGTTAGTTATCTTATTTCAATAGAAAGGGGGTAGCTTGGAGGGGACAAATGAATATTTCAAATTAATTTACTGCATTACAGCTCATTAATCAATTCACATGTCATATATTGTACTTCCACCTTGAGAATGAGCTAACCACCTTTGCAGGAGTGTGGGTATTTACTGAAACAGCAGAAACTGGAGGCTCCAGAATTTAACTGGACTCTATGTTCTGTGAAAATTCGTAGTGAATACAGTGAGTCAGAACTGATGATAAAGTAAATGTGAAATCCAGGGGGATAATTTCCCTTCCTATATTAACAAAAAATAATAAAAAGAGCATGGAAGGAACTTTGAAAAAGTATATTGGCATGATCAATCCAATCAAGTAATTTTGTATGCAGCAGTTAGTATTGTTAATGCATTTGATAAATAAGTGTGTCAATGTTCTGCAATGAAGCTGGAGGAGTTTTCTTGTATTTGGAAAATTTCGGTATTTTTTTTTTATTTTCACTAATTGAAAACAGAACACTGTTTATTTAATTGTATGCATTTTTGCATTTCTTTTTTAAACAGAGCAGCAGTTCCATTGCAGATGCTTCTGAACTATGCAGTAACTACTATGTTCTTTATTGTATAAGTAAATAGCAAATAGCTCAAGTGTGTGGTTATTGTACAGTAAAAGCAAAGGTTGAAGATAAAGTTCATAGCACTGTACTGTAAAAAAAAAGGGGACAAGGATCAACACAATTTTATTGCCCTGGTTTCTAGAGTTTTAGCTGCCATCTGTTGCTGCCATAAGGATAAATCATAGAATAGAATCATAGAATAGTTAGGGTTGGAAAGGACCTTAAGATCATTTAGTTCCAACCCCCCTGCCATGGGCAGGGA
>JANRGW010049502.1:1456-14396 GCA_024733675.1 Psilopsiagon aymara
TCTCCAGGCTGAACAGCCCCAACTTTCTCATCCTATCTCCATACAGGAGGTGCTCCAGTCCCTGATCATCCTCGTGGTCTCCTCTGCACTGTTCCAACAGTTCCATGTCCTTTTGATGTTGAGGACACAGAACTGCACACAGTGCTCCAAGTGAGGTCTCACAGCAGAGCAGAGGGGCAGGATCACCTCCCTCGACCTGCTGGTCACGCTCCTGTGGATGCAGCCCAGGACACAGTTGGCTTTCGGGCTCAAGCGCACACTGCAGCCCCTCATGTTCATTTTTCCATGGACCAACACCCCACCGGTGCTCTGTGCCCTGCGCATGGGGCGGAGCTGAGGAGGGTCCCGGCACTGCCAGGCCCCTCAGAGCCCCTTTGCCCCTGCTGTCTCCTCCATCGCACCAGCAGCTGCGTGTAGCTCCTGCTGCCAGCTCCGAAAGAGCACCTTCCCATCACCCTCCCACCCCACGCAGCCCTTCCCAGGGAGTCCCTCAGGGCTCGGTGGCTGCTCCAGGGCTCTGGGATGCTTCAGCATCTGATGGAGGGATCTCGCTCCTCGCCACACAGAGGAAATCCCCAGCTTGCAGAGCTGCTGGCACAGAAAGTGAATGAGATGGAGCACCCAACCCTGTGAGTTAGGGCTGGCACAAAGCGCTCCCTGCAGACAGTCAGTGCTTTCATTCATCTTCTCTTTATCTTGGCAATCTCAACCGCAATAACAAGAGCTCCTCAGATCTTCCAAATGCTTTAAATGCTGCTACAATTTGTACACATCTGTGATTGAAAGGAATTAGCTGTAATTACAGTAAGCTGCTGCAGATGCTGCATCTCTGTTTCTGGGTGTGCCACTGGCAGCTCGAGCAGGATGATGAGGGTGATCGGAGGGGGCTCAGTCGGATCAGGAGGTTCATGGCCTGAGCCCCGTGGGCAGCTCTGTGGTCACTGCCTGCGGAAGGGGATGCCGGGTCTGGGCAGGAGGTTTGGGAGCGTGAGATGCTGCACTGCACCTGCAGGGACCAGGACCGGGGCAGGCAGGGACTGGTGGAGCTCCCCATGTCCATCCCCACATCAGGACCTGCCCTGTGGCCCCCATGGTGACTCTGAGCCCCCCATGGCTCGGGAAGGGACCTGGGGCTTGGTGACATGCAGTGAGACGATCCCCACTCACTGCTTCCTCCCTGCCACTTCCTGCAGCCACTTCTGCTTCTGCTGCACGCGGGTGTGTGTGTGTGTTCCTGGAGGTGCTGTGTCACCCCAGAGTTCGTCCCACACATGGGGGTACCCGTGGCCGCATCCCCCCATCCCCCCCCAGTCACAGCTCACAGCCGCTCACTCAGCCCCTGTTTCTGCAGCCAAATCCCCCCACGGCTCCAACGTGGACCCGCTCATCCCCTCTCCTGTCCCCATTCCCCCCGGTGCCCTGCGGGTGCTGCCCCATTGCTCCTGTCCCCCAGCCACCCGCTTGTGCAGCCCGGACCCAGCGAGTGCTGGGGGTCCCCAATGGCCTCCTCCGGGGTCCCCAGTAGCTCCCACCATGGTCTGGGCTGCAGGGGGCTCTCCTCGGTGCCACCCTGCCCCTTCCCTGGCAGAGCAGGTGAATGAGAGGGGGCCACGATGCTGCTGCGAGGGCTGGAGCAGCTCTGCTCTGGAGCCAGGCTAGGAGAGCTGGGATGGTTCAACCTGGAGAAGGCTCCTTAGGGGAGACCTTAGAGCCCAATGTCCGTGTGTGTGTGTGTGTGTGTCTGGCTCAAGGGGGTCTGGCTCAAGGGCTGGACCCATTTTCCTGATGAAATCCCCCAACTCACAGCAGCTCCGTGGCCTCCCGTGGCCTCTCTGCAGCAGCTACATGACCCTCCTGAGCTGCTGCCTCTGAGCTGGAGCTCTGGGACTTCAGGACTGTGAACAAGTCTATTTAGAACCCAAAGAGTCCATATGCGAACGCGTGTGAGGGGGGTTCCTGCGACAGCAGCCTTTGGTACGGGTCACTGTGCACACGTCAAGTGCTGCTGCCCGGCAGCGGCTGTGCTGGGTCCTGCTGCTGGACGCAGCTATGGAAACGGTCACCAAGGAGTGTGGTGAATGGGGATCACGGGAGGTGCTGAGCAGAGCATCGTCTATTGAGGTGCTCATCCGCACCACTGTCGCCGAGCCTGTCCCCATGTGCCTCTGGCTCTTGCAGGCTCTACAAGGGGAAGGAGGACGCCGAGTTCCAGTGCTCGCTGCAGAGGTTCTTCCTGTGCCTGAACCAGCTGATGCAGTCCCCGATGGAGGGCCCCACGCTGCTCTCCCAGGTATGGGTGCTGGGGGGCTCAGCACTGGTGCGTGCTGGGTGGATGGTGGTGATGACACCGGCTGTGCCTGTGCTGGGTGACAATGGCCATGCAGAGCCCCATGTGTTGGGTGTTGGTGGGAGCTGCTGCCCCTGTAGGGTGCTGCCCTCCCCACGGTCCCTGTTTGTGCCTCACCAGGCTGAGACCCCCCTGAGGCTGCAGACCTCAAACCTGCACTGTGCTGGTGACTGGGGCTTTGTCACAGCTCTGTGCTGCTGCTGAGTGCCTGGGAGGAGGGCTCTGGGAAGGCTCCTGGTGCTCATCCCTGCTCTGGAGCTGGCCCAGACCCATACCTGCCCCTGGGGCCTGGCTCCAGGGGGTTCAGAAGGAGCAGGAGCGGTGCCTTGGGCACTGCAGGGCCCTGGGGGTGGCCATGTCATTTACCTAGTGTTGAGGTCACCCCTGTGTCCATGTGATAGTGCTGGGGCTAGAGCCAAGCAAAGAGCGCGACAAATCCACGTGTGCTCCATGATGTCAATCAGGAGAGGGGGCGGGAGCTGGGGCTGGGGCTGGGGCTGGTTGGTGTCGCTTTGGTGCTGTGCCAGGGTGAGAATGATGTCCAGGATGGAGAGAGGCGCATGGGGATCCCATCACACGTGGTGATCTTGGACAAGCAGCAGCTCCTGTGTTGTGTTATTTCATACCAGCCTCAGTTAACCTCTTATAACCTAAACCAAGCAGTGTGAAGACCACACAGCAGCCACCCTGCTGGGGAGGAGCAGGACGGTCCCTACTTACCCCCTCTCCCATCCAAACAGCATCTTGTCCTGATTTCCATCTCAGTGCTGTTGCTCCAGAGACTCTGCTATGGAACCTGCTGCAGCTTCCACCTGCAGCTCCCGCAGCTCCTTCCTGCAGCTCCCGCAGCTCCTAGCGCCACAATCAGGGCTGCAGGGAACAGTTCCCACAAACACAGCCCGAGTGGAGCCATGGTCCAGGCAGGGGAGGTCGGGAAGAGGCATCCCTGCAGTGGCTCCGGTGGGTCAGGGTAGCTGTTGGTGGTGATGGCACATTACCATGATGGACATGCAAGTGCAGCCAGATCCACCAGCCACATGCCAAAGTGCTGCAGAGGAAGCAGAGGACACTTGGGAGCAGGGGAAACCTGTGTCTGGGATCCAGCTGTGCCTGGAACCAACTGAGGTGGGGAGCCATGTAGATGCTCAGGGGCTGGAACACCTCCGGCCTGGAGACAGGCTGGGACCTGGGCTTATTCTGCTGGAACACAGGTGATCATGCCTGGCATTGGTCAGGGAATGCTCAAAGGTGGGAATTACCAGGAGGGGGCTCAAGAAGACACCAGCAAATGTCATTTGCCACAGTGTAAGTCCCTGTGTACACCTCTGCTGGGTGTCCGTGCTTTGGAACATGCAGTGGAGCTGGAAAGGCTGCAGTGAAGGGAGACCGAGTGCGTGGGGCAGCTTTTGGTGGGATTCCGAGGGCAGGGCAGACCCTCCCTCTTGGAGCAGAGCTGGGACATGGAGCTGCAGATTCCCTGTCTGGAGAGGGCAGGAGGCGGTGATGGCTGCTCAAAGGGCTGATCCTTGGGGGAAAACCCACCCAAAATAGTCCAAACTTGAAGAGTCTCTGCCTCAGGAGGCAGCTCAGGGGCCTGTGAGCCATCTCCTTCAGGAGGGCATCAGATGGATCTGCAGGCAGTGAAGCTCCTGCAATGATGCTGAAGTGCAGGAGTGTGTTTGACCACCCCAGGTGCACCTGGAGGCTGGAGGGTCCCTGGCTCCAGGCTGAGGCCCCGGAAAGCCAGAAGGACCAGGGAAACTGGAGACCTGCAGATCTTGGTGCATCGTTTATGCTGCTCAGTCACATTATGAATGTAATGATGGTGGTTTTAGCGCAGAACAGTTCATGGTTGGTGTTTGCTATTCCCAAACCAGGAAGAAACCCCTGCAGTGCTGGGGGTTACAGCAGCGTGGCTGGGCCCTGCACACCCCATTTCACCCTTTATCACGCTGCAGGAGTTTGTTTCCTGGTGTCACAGCAGGGGCTGGAGCCGGTTGTTCCAGCCCCCAAGGCAGAGGCGGGTGGCTGGGCTCAGTGATTCTGGTGCCGGCGGCACAGCAGGAGGAAGCTGCTCCCCGTGGGATGCCACTCTCTGGGGATGGTGCCCAGGCTGCTGCTTTAACCAGAGGGGCTGGACAGGGATGGTTCTGGCGCAGCACCCGCAGCCTGAGGGCTGCCGGGGGGCAGGGGTCACCCCCAGCCGCAGAGTGCGGCAGTGCCGGCAGCGCTCTGTGTCTCTGCAGGGAACAGCCCTGAAGTACCTTCCCTCCATACTCGAGGACGTGTGTGGGATCCTCGACTCCTCCGTGCTCGGGTAGGGTCCTCATCACCCCCGTCACCCCCAAGCTGCCGCAGCCGCCTCTGCCCCATCCCCACGTGGTGACCCCCACCGTGGGAGCTGCTGGCAGGGACGCAGGCTGGTGCTCTTCGTGCAAACCCACGGTCTGTGCTGGGCTCGGGCTGCTCTGTGAGGTGGGACAGGGACAGCTCAGCCCGTGGAACGGCCCCGTCCCAGCCACAGCGGCCCCGGCCCCGGGCGCTCGGCAGTGCCGCCTGCAGCAGCGGGTGCCACACGCTCCTCCACAGGGCGCTGCTGCGGGACTTCATTGGGAACCTGCCACCGCAGCGGCTGTTGAGGCAGAAGCTGCAGTCCCTGAGCGACATCGTCCACAGCAAAGCCTTCCAGTCCTGTGGTGAGAGGGGAACCGGGGGGGACGGGGGCTGAGCCCCTGGGAAGGCCATGGAATGGGATAGAATGGGGACGAGTCCCTGCTGCAGCGACCCTCCTCTACCTGTGGTGCCCAGGTGGCTCTGCCGGGGGACACACAATGCCCAGATCCTCACTGAGTGCAGCCAGGGCTATAGAGTGAACCACGGAGCTGCTGCGAGGGCTGGAGCAGCTCTGCCCTGGAGCCAGGCTGAGAGAGCGGGGCTGGGGCAGCCTGGAGAGGAGAAGCCTCCTTAAGGGGAGACCTCAGAGCAGCTCCAGTGCCTGAAGGGGCTCCAGGAAACCTGGAGAGGGGCTTTGGCCAAGGGCCTGCAGGGCCAGGCCAAGGGGAATGGCTTTAACTGCCAGAGGGGAGACTGAGATGAGCTCTTGGGCAGAAGCTCTTCTCTGTGAGGGAGCTGAGGCACTGCACAGGGTGCCCAGAGAAGCTGTGGCTGCCCCATCCCTGCAGTGCTCAAGGCCAGGTTGTGTGTTCAAGGCCAGTGCTCAAGACAGGGATGGTGTTCATCCTAGGCCTGTGTTCAAGACAGGGCTTGGAGCACCCTGCTCTATGGAAGGTGTCCCTGCCCATGGCAGGTGTTGGAGCTGGAGGAGATTTAAGCCCCTTTTCAATGCAAACCGGTCTGTGATTCTGTGATAAGCAGTGTACGGTGCTGGGAGCCTTAATGGCTTCTTGTTACCACTGAGGACAAGGTCACAGTCCCAGGTACCTCCAGAGTACGGGGTAAGATGCAGTGGGATGAGCAGGTTTTTCATGCATTCAGCAGCAGAAGCCCTGGTTTGCCCACCTGGTGCCCAGCTTAAAGTCTCCCAGCTTAAAGGGTCTCCATTTGTCCAATCTGAAGCACCTTTAGCAGAGCAGGAAAGCAGAACGAAGTCCACTATTTAGCTGAAGCAAACCAGGTTCAGATGAGGCTGGTTTGGTTGAGTTGCCTTTAGCTGTGTAATGGGGCAGTGGATACTCTCCCTGGAGCCTTCTCACCAGCACTGAATGTTGCTCCAAAACCCACTCCATGGAGGGCCAAGGTGGTGGCTCCATGCAGGGGAGATGTAGCCCAGTGCAGACATTGTGCTGGTCCTGTCCATCCTGTTGGGCCCTGTCCTGCCCACTGCTCCCGGTGCCCCTGGTGCTGGCAGCCACCATCCTGGCACCTCTGTGTCACCTGCAGAATGCCGGGAGCTGCTGCTGCAGGCAGCTGTGCCGCTGCTGCAGGACCTGGTGGAGAAGGGGGAGGAGGAGGAGGCCTGCATCGAGCTGCTCAGCAGCATCCTGGAGGTGCTGTACCAGGCTCAGAAGGTAAATCCCGTCCCCTTGGCTCCTCCTTTCCCTCTCCAGTCATTACCTTGCAGTGACCTGAAAAAACCCTTTGAGGAGGGTTAAGCACGAGCTACTGGCCATGGTATGGTTGCGGCTGATGTTGGTCACCCAAATTCAAAGGGAGCTGTTGGTGGCCACAGTCCCACTGGGAACCTGCCCACAATGTGGGGAAAACCTCTGATTTCCACTTCAGCTGCTCTCCAGTGAGTTCCCAAGGAACGGGGGAAGTGCGGAAGGGTTCTCCAAGCCCAGAGCCAGAGAAGCAGGGGCTGCAGCACCAACTGTGCCTCTCACTATCCCTGCCCCGCACACCAGGAGGATGCTGAGGGCAGGGAGAAGGTCCCTGGGCACCGCTGCACTCCAGAGTCAGCAGTGATGGCCCTGAGCACACCCCATGAGCCCCGCAACAGGGAGCAGACCGTGCCTCAGAGCTGCTGCCTAGTGCCAAAGGGACAAATCCTGCTGCCTCGGGCATGGTGCTGCTGTGGGTGCATGACCGCCTAGACGTGACCCATCCTTGATGCCTCCCATGGGACAGAACTGACTGTGCTGGCACCAGCCCCACATCCTGGGATCTGTTCATTGCAGAGAGCAAAGGAACTGGAGGACCAACCTGGTGCAGGCGAGACGCAGCACCAGAATCTGGTGAGTGCTGTGCAGGGCCCCGGTGCTTGAAACATGGTGTGAGAGGTCAGGAAAGGTTGATCTGTGTCCCACTGTGGTGACGAACCCACACGGTCACCCAGAGCCAGAGCTGCTGCAGTGATGCTGCAGTGACGCTGCAGTGTGGGACCAGCGGGGCTGTGGTCCACAGAGCTCTGGGCTTGCTGGGAGCTCCCAGCACCCCCTGTCCTGCCCTAAGTGGGGGTCTGGACCCAGACCTTCACACAGGCCCCATGGACTTGGTGCTGTGTTGTGCACCAGCTGGTCCCTGTGCCACCAGTGTGCTCATCCATGTCTACCCCCTCAAGCCCCAGTGGGGCTGCAGGTCCTGTGGCAGGGAAAGCAGTGGGATCTGTGCTCTGGCTCTGAGGATGCTTCTTCCATTTCCATCCTTTCAGGGCTGGACTATGCTTTGGGGTTCATTTCTGGGCCCCCCAAGGAGTCTGGATGTCACACCTACAGTACAGCTGGATGTGGGAGCTGCATTGAGAGATGTGCCACCATGTCCTGTTGGCGAGGGCAGTGGGCATAGTTTAGTTCCCTGGCACTGGGGAGCCCAGGCAGCAGGAGGAAAAACTTGGGAATTGGGCTTGAGCTGCCTCCATGCCTGGAGCTGCAGCACTTCTGGGGCTCGTTCAGGGGCCCCGGGGCCCATGGCTGGAGCAGAGCTGTTCCATCCCTCTGCTCAGGGCACTGTGGGTGCTTTCAGCCCACTCCTGTTGCCTCTGCAGCTACTGCAGACACTCACAACCTCTCTGCCCGCTGTCCCCCGGTAGCAGCAGTAACTGCCCAGCGCTGGTCACACGTGGCCGGTGCCCGCAGCCAAGGTTCCCAGCCCCGGGACCGCAGGAGCCGTGTGCCGGTGGCGCGGCTCCCATCAGCCCTGTACCGATGCCACCGCCCGTCCGCTCCCTCCCGGCCCCGCGGCTCAGGCCTCTTCCATCTCAGGCGCAGGTGAAGCAGCACGTCCGGCTGGTCCTGGAGCGCCTCCTGCACCCCATCACCCGGAGGGTGATAGTCCTGGACCGGGAGAACTCCCTGCGGGTGAGTGCCGACACCGCCGCGCCGCGCCGCGCCCCGGGGATGCTGCCTGCGCGGTATGGGGCAGCTCCGGAGGGTTCTTGTGCCCAGCGCTGCAGCTCCGGGTCCAGCTGCCTGCGCGCGATGTGCGGGGGTTGGACGTGGCAGGATGCGGGAGGGAAGGGGAGCGGCGCCGGGAGCAGCTCTGGAGCACGGGGTTGGGCGCTGGGAGGAGCAGGCAGTGCCCGAGGAGCTGGAAACCCCTTTTGGGAAGCAGAGGAGGGCTTCGGGCTGCGCTCTATAGGAAACAGGTGACTGGACCCGGCGAACAGGCGCAGGTTCCTGTGCCAAGGTCACATGGAAGGGAAGAGCGGGGACCTCTCATGGAGGTGTGGGAAGGTCAGAGCTCTGCTCGGCCTCGGCTCCCAGCACTGGTCCAGCAGGAAGGAGGGGACAGCGGCTGTGCCCAGGGTGCCTCCACGGGCACCGATGGGACGTGAGGGCAGAGCCAGAGTGCTCGTGTGCGCCCGATGAGCTGCTCTGGAACATAAGGAGCCGGAGCCCGTGTCCCGGGAGCCTGGACAGAGCCATGGGGCTGGGCAGCAGCGGGCAAGCGCCCGTGCCCTGGGGAAGCGCCGTGCCGTGGGGCAGTGTTGTGCCTTGGGAAAGCTCTGTGCCGTGGGGAAATGCTGTGCCCGGCGGAAGCGCCGTGCCGTGGGGCAGTGCTGCGGCGTGGGGAAGAGCTTTGCCGTCGAGAAGTGCGGTGCCGTGAGGAAGCGCCGTGCTGTGCTGTGCGGGGCTGTACTGTGTTGTGCTGCGGCAGGGGTGGTGTTGGGCATCCGGAGCAGCACCTCAATCCTTTGGCTTGAGCCTCCCCGGGCTAAGGCTGCACTTTGCCATCCTGCTTTCTCCTTGTACGACTGACGGAGGTGCAGCAGCGGGATAGAAGCTCTTCCCTCACAGCCAGCCCTCCCTGCAGCAGGATGGGAATAAATCTCACAGGGACCGTTGTCCTGGTGCAGCCTCGGTGCTCGTGGTCACTGCGGGCTGATCGGATACGGGGGGGCACCGCCTGCTCTGGGGCACAGGGATGGGCATTGGGAGCACTGCAGCTGCTGGTGGCACTTGGGGAGCCCCGAGCCTGGGGCTGGGTGAGCGCTGTGGGGGAAGAGCCCCGAGCCCCATCCTCATCCTCACCCAGAACAGAAGTGCACAGGGGAGAGGATGTAACAAAAATAGTGTCCCCATGGGATTTATTGAGTTCCCATCACACCCCGGCCCCGGCCCCTTGCCCTGGTCACACAGCTGGTGCCACACCACGTCACGCACCCAGTTTACAGACTTGGCTGCTTCCGCAGGGGCTTCATTGCTCTGAGCCAAGGGTTAGAATAGAAAAGCTGGTGCTACCAAACCCTGCCAGAGCAGGGTGGGGGACAGGGAAGGCCTCAGGGCTGGGCTGTGCCTGCTCAGAGGAACCAGAAGCACTTCCGCCGGGGTTTCTTGGGGTCCACCTTCATGGGAGCCCTCAGCCCCGGTGATGGCTCCTGGCGCGGCGGCACTGTGGTGCCCACCACTGCCTCTGGGGAGCCAGGGGCCATGTCCCTGTCCATATGGCTCAGCACGCGCTGGAAGCGGCCCTCCTGCTGCCGGAAATCATGCTCCACGCTGTGGAATGGGGGGACAAATTGATAGTGTCCCTGCATGGACCTATCCATGAATCTATATCTGTGCCCCACTGCCACCTCCCTCCCTGCATCCCGCCCATGCTCAGCCCCATGCACATTGCCAGGACACGTTCCCGGGAGCCCCACTGCACTCCCAGGGTTGCTGGGATGCATGGGGATAGGGGGGGCAGGACCCATCCTGCTGCAGTGCTGCTGGGAATGGCTGAACCCGAGTGAAGGGGCCTTGCACAGGAGCAGCCACTGGCGGGAGCCTGGGGAGCCAAGTGCCCCTTGGGGAGTTTTTTCATGGAGCCATGGAATGGTTACAGTTGGAAAGGACCTTAAAGCTGCTCCAGTTCCAACTGCTGCCCAGGCAGAGACACCTTCCACTGGAGCAGGGTGCTCCAAGCCCCATCCAACCTGGCCTTGAACACTGCCAGGGATGGGGCAGCCACAGCTTCTCAGGGCATAGAGGGTGAAGGAGCTCTGGCAAGGAGGTGAAACAGGGAACAACACAGCCAAGATCAAGAGAAAGGCAGAGGCAGCACCAAGCTCTGAGGATGAATGAGGAGGAATGTGCAGGAGGGCAGCTGAGGGTGGCCTATCTCGAAAGCCTTCTTGCACCAGGCCAGGAGATATTTACCTGACCCTCTGGCAGGAGGCACCCCAGGATGCTGTGGCACAGCAGATGCCACATGCCCAGCAGAAGACCCCAATGTGCAGTAGGATGGCTGCTTGGGACGGTGATGGGCAGAAGCTGCTGCAGGATGTGCCAGGAGGATGTCCCCTCACAGGGACACATGGTGACCTGGGGAACTCTGGCCCAGAACCCCCCCGTGTGCTGGGCTGCACCCCCAGAGGGTGAGCAGCAGCTCAGGAGGGGATCCTGCCTCTCTGCTGTGTGAAGTGGAGACCCCCCTGCAGTCCTGATCCAGCTCTGGGGCATGCGAGGGCTGTGCTGCTGCCCACCAATCCCCCCACTGGGGATGCAAGGAACCGGGTGCCCTGGATCTGTCTGAGCGGGTGAAGCAAGGGCTGTGCTCCCACTGCAGCCCTGAGGCTTCCTGAGAGTACTTGAGCCCCCCAGCATTCCCACAGCCTTGCTGGCCGTGCTGTGCTGCTTCCCCCCGGATCGGTGGGGTCTCCTGCCAGCACATCCCATGGGATCTGCAGGCGCTGCGGAGTGATGATGGCTCTGCACATGGCACCTCACATGGGGAGTGCCGTCACCTCCTGTCCCCTCCCCTGCGGGACACTGGCTGTCCCCGGCTGTTTGCAGCGGAAAGGACAAGCTGTGGCACAGGCCCATGGGGAGGGGGCAGTGCGGGGGACACAGCTCCCCAGCACACGGCGAAGAGCCCAGGGCAGCAATGGGGGTGCTCGGCTTGTGCGTGCCCCGGCTCCTGGCACCCAATACACAGGATTGCTGTGCCTCCACTGCCCACATCCCACCAGAGCCTCCCCTTGCTCATGGCAGTGCAGCCCAGAGGAAGCTCAGCAGGGTCTGGCCAACACAAGGGGCCACCTCCAGGGATGTGACATGTCCCTGCATGGCCCCACTGTGTGCAGACGGGGCATCAGGGCCCATTAGCATCCACAGCCCCACGAGCTGCACCAGGGAGCTCATGGTGTAGATAGGAGAACAAGAATTGAGGCAGCACATGAGGGTGCACAGGGGCTGCGTCCTCACGTGTTCCCTATAGATGGAAAGGCCCTTTTTCAGTAGAGGAAAAGGCTCCCGTGGCCTGACCTAGAGCTGGTGCTGGGGGGCAGAGCCAGGGGCCCAGTGAGCGGCAGGAACTCCCTGTGTGACCAACAACCAACTGCAGCAACTCCCCTGCCAGCTGCAGCCTGGCAGCTCTCACCCTGGAAATCACACCATCTCCGGGGAGCGGGAGCTGCAGAGACAAAGGGACCAGGCTCAGAGCGAGCACAAGCAGGGTCCTGCTCTGAAGGAGCTGACTGCAGCTGTGGGGTGCCTGCACCCACATTGCACCTGGCAGCTCCAGGAACAGCGAGCCCCGTGCTGGCTGCAGTGCCATGGGGACAGATACTCCCCACGTGCTCCAGCACCTTTTCCTTTTGAGCTCCCTGCAATGGCCTTTGCCAGTCAGGACCTGGCTCAGAAGGTCTCTGCTGACCCCACGCAGCCGGGTTTGGGTCCTAAAGTGCTGGAGCTGTTTCTGGCACAAGGGAGGGACAATAGAGGGAAAGCTGTGCCTCTGTAAGTGGCATGTCCCCCAGGGATGGCTTGGGTTTGGACGGGGAGAGACCCTGCAGCCCCTTGCAACCGCAGGGACAGAAGATGGCACAGGCGGGTCCCTCCCTTCCTCCCCAGCAGCGTCCCCCGTACCTCTGTCCCGGAGCCCCAGAGGGAGCCTGCGGGACGTAGGAGAGCCGGGATGCCCCGGAAATGGAGAAGGAGCCGGGGCGGGCTCGTACCTGTAGATGATGCAGGCGCAGTCCCGGCAGGTCCCGCAGTTGGCGATGTCTTGTCCTGTCCGGTACGAGTGTCGCCTGCGGCAGAGCAGAGGCACTGTGAGCCCGGAGACCTGCGCTGCAGCAGCCAGGAGCCGGGACTGGCACTCATCCCAGCTCCTCTCCTCCTGAGCCCCGCTCCCCTCCTCCTGGATCCCAGCTCCTCTCCTCCCATGATGCTGGTTAATGCCAAGCTGAATGCGGTGGTGCTTCAGCAAACATGAGCAGGGTGGAAGCCCCGAATCCTTCACGCTGTGTCTTCCTCCTTTCATCCCCATCCCAGAGCTGTGCCTTGTGCCACGGCCACCCCAGGTCACTGTGTGTCCCCACACATGGCACCAGGGCAGGAACAGGGGCACTGGCAGCAGAACAGTGCCCCAACAGATGGGCAGAAGCTCATCTGAGCCCACACCATACTCGGGGTTTGTGTCTTTTTGATGCTTTTGGACTGGAGAAGCATCCAGGGAAGGAGACAGAATTCAGATGAAGGCAAAGCTCTCTCCTGTGATGCCCAACTCTGCTCTGGAGCCAGGCTGAGAGAGCTGGGCTGGTTCAGCCTGGAGAAGAGAAAGCTCCTTAAGGGCAGGCCTTAGAGCAGCTCCAGTGCTTAAAGGGGCTCCAGGAAACCTGGAGAGGGGCTTGGGACAAGGGCCTGTAGGGACAGGCCAAGGGGAATGGCTTTAACTGCCAGAGGGGAGACTGAGATGAGCTCTTGGGCA
>JANRGW010049505.1:0-10846 GCA_024733675.1 Psilopsiagon aymara
AGCAGAGACAGGACACCTGACCCAAACTGACCAAAGAGGTATTCCATACCACAGCACATCATGCCCAGGATGTAAAAGCAGAGGGCACGGACCTGGAGGGTGGGGGATGCCCTGCTGGGTCAGGCTTGGTATCAGGTGATGAGCAGTTGTATTCTCTTTCCTTGTATTTCCCTGGTTATTATTATTATTGGTGGTAGCAGTAGTGGTTTGTGTTATACCTTAGTTACTGGTCTGTCCTTATATCAACATGTGGGAGTTGCATTATTTTGATTCTCCTTCCCATCCCTCTGGGAGGTGGGGGAAAGAAAGAGGTGGGAGTGAGCGAGTGAACTGCATGGCTGAGAGGCTTAAACCATGACACAAGCCTCCGTAACTTGTCAACTTTTACTGCAAGTTCCATCATCAAATTGCAGAAGCTATTGCCACAGGATGTTGGAAATTATGAGATAATAAGGGGTTTGGAAAAGGAATAGAGAATTAATAGAAATAAAGCCCGTCAGCAGATATTAAATGCAGCAACCACAGTATGATTTCATGTACTCCTGTTGCCAAGTTCATGCAAGCTCTTATATTTCTTCCAGTCAAAGATCCCATATTGCCTTAAAATATAATCAGAATCTGGTCATTTTGTCCACTTGTTGGAGAACAGTTTCAGTTTCAAACAAATTGTTCACTGCTCCATGCAAGTGTTTGGTTGATTTGTTTTTCCTCAGAGAGTCCAGTATCATTTCGGTATAAAAAAGACAAACAAAAGTTTTCTTACTGTAGTTTTCACTGAACCAGCTCAATTTCATCAGACAGTTGTGGCTGCAATTCTTTTTCACTGAGGACCAAGGTTGGCTGTCCAACAGAAGAGCTGTCTTCATACACTCTACTAATTGATAGCAACTTCTGTTAGATTATACCAAAAAATTACTGCCTGTCTCTAGGAAGCAGAATAGCTTTCAGAAAAACTCAGACTTTGCCAGTGTTGTGGCACAAGAATGTCTATGGGTAATATCTTAAGGACAGCCACCTGGCAGAAATTGCATCTAGTCATTTTCCATTTAATCACACAGAAGTGATTTTACATTCACCAGTGCTGTAGTGTCTCCTTCATTCCCCTGCCCCTTCCCTGACCTCCCTGACATACACACAAAGATCTTTGGTAACTATTCTGAGGTAATGGTGATGTGGTAAGGTACTGCTTGCAGTGGCTGAAAGTAAGAATAAAAAAATTGGATTATCAGTAAAAGACACTAGGACTAGGACTCACCAGTTAGTCATGTTACAGAGACTATGTTTATGGCAGTCTCCTATTCTCTTCTTTCTCAAAGTCCAGTGTCTCTGTCTTCGGGTTGTGAGTAGAGACCTCTAAGTGTGGGAAGCCACACTGAAAAGAGTTTTCATGGGACTGACAAAAACGAGAATTGATTGTACTCTACACAGACACAGCCCTGTTCTCAGAAATTACAAATTTTGGAACATCTTTCCTTCAGACTAATTGCAGTCTTCATATTGTTCTGTCTCTGTATTTTATGTATCTAAAGGATGTGGTAGCAGTCAAACTACCCATTAGTTGAAAAACTCTGTCTTCCAAAATATTTTTATTTGGCTGCCATATGCACAAAATTCACATCTCGTGGGATTTGTGCAGTTTATTTTTGCACTACTCACTGTTTGTTAGGTAATGATTTGATTTTTTTAAGCCATTGAAGGCTTTCATAGGTTCCAGCTGTACTGCTCTGTCATGACTCTTCAGCATTGATTGTATCCTTGCAAGTCTCCTAAATAGAGTTTCCATTGATCTATTTTGGTTCCATTTACGTATGCAGAGTTCTTGCATGACTGGACTCCATTTCTGTAAATGCAAATGATGGGAGTGTATATCAGTGCAACATCTTCGAGCTATAAAATCACTCAAACCTGGGATGAAGATTTTTTGTGTCTGTAATGGATTTCTATAGATCTTTAGGCCCAGTAATGAAGGTCTGCAAAGATGGATTTCTAAAATTTTTCATTCTTCTCACTCATTGTAAAATATGGAGAAATACTTTTGATTTGCATTGTATTTCTGTTGCCTAATAAGGCAACCAAAGGAAAGTGCATGAAGAGACAGAAAGAATAAGAGTGGAAAGTTGAATATCAGGGAAAATTATATATATGTGCTATCTTTTGTTTTCAGAAAATACAGGGTAAAATAATTTTCACAAGGGTAAAAATATAAAAATGCAAAAAATCTAAACACATTATTTTCCAGACTATTTTTTTTTTTGCTTATTTTACAATGGAAAGTGTGAGTTAAAATATATATAGATGTGTTTACTCATTCCTCCATGCAGTAAGGTCTTCAGTCCTTTAACATCCATAACATTTTAAAGACATATTTTTTTTCCTAAGAGTACAGATATCAGCAGTAAGATTGCTAAAAGACCATGTCTCATTAATACTAATAACATTTCCCTGATATTTCATTAGGTTTCATTTTTCAAATTTCAGTGCTGAAACAGTGACAATGTAATTTGATTTGGTGAAGTAGTACAGAATTTTCATTGATAGTTTATAGAAAAGTGAAAGAATGTATCCTATTACCTCTGAAGTAAGGAAGTTTGATTTGGACAACACTAAGAGACAATAAAAGAGAGACCATCAGTAACACTAGTTTCCTCAGAGCTATTATTCCGACTAACCCTACTACTAAAAATTGACTATGCAATTGAAATTGCAGTGTGTAATCAGCTACTGTCTATTATTGTGTATCTGAACCAAGGCACAAATGACAGCTGCATCTACAGGGGGGATAAAGGTTTTTGTAATTATTTCTTTCTTTTTTTTTTTTTTTTGTTTAATTAGAGAAGCAGCACTCTGAAATGCAAAAAAGCAGCATCTCTTTTAAGATTGCATATCTGTGAGCACTGTGCATAACACGTCTCAGTAGTGCTCAAAGGCTATTTTAATCTGCCAGAGTAATAAACAGTGGGGAAGTTTTTTAAATACTCTGTAGGCACCTTGTAGTAACATTTCTTGTGGTTTTCAATAAATCCCTATAGTTATGCAGCCTGTCGTTTTGAAGTGTACTCCAGTATATGCAGAAGTGTATTTGCAGACCCTTACTGCCAGCATCAGCTGTAGGTGTGTGAAGTACCATTCTAACTTGTGCTAATATATATTACAGAACTAAGAGAAAAGAGGCAGACACGCACTTTATGTCTTTTAGCATTGAGAACTACACAGATGGGGAACAGAAATCTGGGAGAGGAGTTGGGAGAAGTACTACTGAAGTATCATGGCTGCACTTATACCAGCACCCTAGAGTATGTAACTTTTGCTGTTTTATCCTGCTGTTGGTCGGTTGTGAGGTTCTGTGCAGTGAAAGTATCCAGCAGTTTACTTCTGACTGGCTTCCATGTGCTGGACACTGAGTAGAGACCAATACAAGAATGGATAATACTACTAACAGGTGAGTCTTTATTTTCTATGAACTTATTTCTAGGATGTTAAGGCTTTTTGATGGAAACAAAGCTGTGATACACACAAATTCTGGTTTAAGAAACAAAAAACCACCACTGTAATGTAGACCACACATAGTTCAATGTCTGGTTTTGGGCAAGAAAGGCATCGATAACCTAGAACGAGCTCAGCAGAGGGCCTCAAGCCCTCAAGTTGGTCAGGAGCTGCGGCACTTGCCCTGTCAGCAGAGACTAGGGAGATGGGACTTGTTCAGCCTAGAGAAGAGAAGGCTTTGGGGTCACCTAACAGCAAGCCCCCAGTAACTATGGGGAGATTAGCAAGAAGGTGGAGCCAGGCATAGTGGTCCAAATGAGAATAACTTGAAACAAGAGAGGTTCAGAACACATAGAAAAAGAATTTTCTCCATGAAAATAGTCAGTGGTGCAATTGCCAGAGAATCTGTGTGTCTCCATCCTCACAGGTGTTCAAGACCTGGCTGAATAAAGCTCTCAACAACCTCAGTAGCCCTGGTTTGGACAGGAGATTGAACTAAAGATCTCCTGAGGGGACTTCCACTCTGAACTATCCTGTAATTCCATGATTTCAAATACTAATTTTTAAATGTGTTATATCACATTTAGAGAAATGTTAGAAGCTTAAACAAATGCCATGTATTCATCTCACTCAGGAGAGCATGTCTTTTGTAGGTATTTTTCTTTAAAGAAACATGTATAATTTCTGTTTCTTGAAGCTAATTTGCTGCCAAGACATTAGGTGGTTAGAGAAGATATGCATACAAGTATAATCATCTCAATAGGAAGCTCAATAGGTTGTCTATGAAGATATTAAAAAAGTGAATAGCAAGTGAATGAAATGCACTTTTACAAAATCCAGTAGTTAATAAAATGATTTCATGTATTTTAATTTTCACAAATTATTTCTTTTTTTGCCTTCTAAGCTATGGATACAAATGTCATTAGTGGTCTGAAATTTGGCACTGAAGTCCATACTTAGTCATTGAATACAGGGTGTGTTTAGTAAAAATGGTCTTTATCCTGAGCAATTTTAGGATTTTACCTTCTCAATATTTAAATGTTTGTTAAGTAGTTTCTAGACAGAAATAGTTGAGCTCCATTTTAACTTTGGTGCTCCTCTAAATGTGTTACATTAAAAACTCAGCGTGACAAGAGCAAAGTGGGGATAGGAGGAAGGAAATAACATTAAACCCATTTTATGGAAGAGGAACTCAAGGTGAAAGAAGTTGTAGGCTTATGCTCCTATAAGAATTTTGCAGTACAGCCATTAACTGAACTTCCTGGGTTCTTCATCCCAGAAAATGAACAATAAATTTGTGTATTTGTCAGCAGCAGATTTTTCTAGGTAATTCATGCATTTTCCTCCTGTATATTGAAAGGAAAATTTTTATTGATGCTTGAGCAGTACTGGGATCAGGGATATTTTTGTGGTTGAAAATTGAAGGAAAACATGCTCGAACAAAAGAGTTTACTTTGAATAATGTAAATAAATCTTACTGCTTCTTTCATTTTACAGCAGTGCAAAAGTCCTCTCTCTGTCTTACTTTAACACATTTAGGGTGCTGAACTCAGCCAGTGACATGGTGAAAGAGTTGTATTCACCTGCCGTTAGTGAATGGAAAACTATCTTGAAAAGTTGACTCAATATGGGGTTATTTTGTTATCTGCATCATTACCCTGGCTTCAGAGTCCCAAATGGTGATTTTTAATTTTTTTTTTTTTCTGAATTACTTTGCCTGTTTTAAATGAAGAATTAAGCAGAATTCTGTTGGTTTCAAATCAAGTAACGGTCAGGTAACTGCAAGTGGCTGACTTGGTGGTTTTTAAAAGATATTGCTTTTCTCTGCTCCTGTTCCATTTCTATGCTCATACACCCTTCCCTCCTTCCTGCCATCCCTCAAAACTTGAGATACTGGAATACTGCTCCTAGATGTGATTTATTTAAGCTGATCATGTGCGTGATGCTACTCCAGTCTAACAAAGATTTATTTCTATCTCAACTCATGTGTAGGGAAACAACAGCAGTTGCATCACTTTTGGTGATAAACAAAAAAATCACAGCTTGCCTCCAAAGCAAGTTCTTCCTAAAAGCTCATCTTTCCAATGCTTTCACCTAGGCTCCCTTTTGGAACTGTGGAAGGCAGCTTAAGTGAACACCATGTACTTGGCATTTTAATGAGCTGACAGGGACCACATGTCTGCTGATCAGCTCCAGCTGAAGCACAGAAACTTCTTAAAATGCACTGATACTGTCATTTATGATAATCTGAACATACACTCAGAGGATCAGCTGGTATGAGCCATCTTAGCTCTGTTAATGTTAAGGGAAATAGGCCAATATAGCACAAATTAAAAAACGGATAAAACATATTTTGGAATAGGAGCTTATGTAAAGAATACAAAAAAAAGTCACCTCTTGAAAGTTTTATAATTAATTTTATACACTTCATATTCTTCCACTCAATGGAATAATGATTACAGGATTCTATACAGAATGAACTGATAATGTTTTATTTTTTTAATTTAGAAAAAATAGTGTTAAGTTTCCTAATTGTTTGCTTTTCTTCATTAGATTTACAGCCTGACAAAGATTTTTAGTGCCAGTGTATATAGCACTGTTTGTCAGCCGTACACAGTATTTGCCCATGTTTTAATTTGAAAATTTTGAAATTATTGTGTTTGCTATTATGAAAAGCTTGCAAATATATGTTGGCAGAAATATTAATTGTAAATTGTTAATTTAAAAAGATTGCCTCCACAGTTTTTCACTGCAGACTGATCTTGAAATGTGAGCTTGAATAGTTCATAGTAGCAGAGCTAATAAGGTTTTGAAATTGATCACCCTAGCAGTTATGAGATTCAAATTAGAATTGGGGGGAAATTACTATTATCTTTTTTCATTATTATAGAACTGACTGTTGTTGACATTCTGCTTCTGTGGAGTAAATTATGTGATGAAACTGTACTGTAGTTCGGATATAATGGGTAACAAGTCATTAAGCAGGGTCTCCAGCATAGGGGGCCAAAAATATTTTCAGTTTTACTGTAGTCTGTTGGCAGTGAATGCACAAATAATTTCTGCTCACTGACCATTATGCCACAAGCTTTTTAATATGCAGCCAACAATATGTTATGATAAACCACATGTCAGGTATTTCTAGAATTTCAGGTATATCCCAGATAACATTTCTAATGACCATGTTTCAATTTTGTATATATAGCAATAATAAATTAGTATTTAATCATTTATTATAGCATGAAAGAGAGCAAGTGATAAATGGTGAAAAAGACTGTGATAGGATTTGCTGTAATTGAAAACCAAAGCACAGTGCCCTACTAGGAGAAGTGTGAGTCTAGTAACTGATGGACCTCTAAAAGAGAATAGAATAATGGATGAGGAAATCAATGAACAGATTAGAAATAGGTATGTACCTAAAAAAGAAAGGTCACCTTTAATGGATTTCAGGGGACTGACTTGGTGATTGGCTAACTTAATCACAGTTCCACTGCTAGTGCAAAAAAAACCCCAAATTGCCTATGTGTAACATAGTGGAAATGGATGACATATATAATTACAAGTAGAAGTATCATGTGTCTATTCAGGGGTATTATGGAGCATATCTTATTTCCAGTATAGTATATGTAGGTATGATCATATTTAAAAGAAGGAATTAGATTTCTAGCAATAAAAGTCATTCTACTGTTTCTAAAGCTTGTGTGGTAGTTAAAACTGTAATTAAACAGGTTTTCAAGAATAGGGAATAGAGACTAAGTTCATAAACCAGATAGAAACAGTTTGTAAATGAAGAAGAAAGCTAATTAAGCCAAGCATAGCAGCATAATATTAATTTTTAAAAACACTTCAAGCGTATTTGTAATAAATCTTGCCACAGCTATTGCGTATTTCCTAATGAGTTGTTCTACAGTTTGGTTTCAGCATCTGTGCTGCCAACACTCCATAGCCAGGTAAAAACTTGTAACCTTAGGCATTATGCTGATGTTTATTTCAGCACAATTAACTATTTGAGCACCATTTATCTAGGAGAGGAGAGGAGAAAGCTACAGCAGTGGCCAGCTGGAAAGTGAGAGACTGGGATATTTTCAAGCAAAACCTCCTTTTTCTGTCGTTTTCTCCAGTGACAAAGATTTCTCCTGAACACTTCCCCTAGTGGTGCTAAAGTTACAGCAGGACCAGCTGGGTATCCCAGCTCGTTTCTCTCAACGTTAGTGCTGATGGTGATGACTGCAGCACAATGATCAGGTGCAGATGTTGCACTCATCTAACTGGTTGCATGTGTGTTTCTGGGTGTTACTTCTGGGCCATTTAAATAATAATTTTCTACTAAAAGTACCTAGTTGCCTACTAAGCTTTACGTATTCTTGACAATATAGGCATAAACCAAAAGCTATAAAGTGAGACATGAAAAAGAGGTGGGAGGAGAAAGGGTGACTTAAACTTCAGTCATAATCTGTTCCCACAAGAAACATAACATCAGAGACATCGCAAAGTCTTGTAATATTATGACACAAAGACATGAGGACAAGAGCATTTGGGAGTACAAGGTAAAAGTATTGCTGCAGCAGCCTTGGGGTATGCAGTGAAAGACTACAAAGTCAAAAGCAGACTGTGTTACAAGTGAAAGGTTACAGGGCTGTCAAAGGAAAGCCCTTAATGTTACAAACCTTAAAGCACAGGGAGACATCTGCACTTTTCATTTGTCTGTTTAATAATGTGAATTTTAATGATGGCAATGAAAAGGGAAAGCCAATTTCATATGTAATTTGAGACTCATTATTTAATGTGAAGACTTAAAAAGCTTCATGGGCAGAACTAACATTTACAGTAGAAATACCCGCGTCAACAGTTAATCAGCTGGTGTAGTGCAGTATAGTGTAACTCATCCTATAACACCCCTTCTTTTATCTTATTTTTTACAGAACATTCTGGGAAATTTTGCTTCTGTTCTACCACCTCCTGTCTTCACCCCTGTGCTTATGAATCCTCTAGACATCTTTGTATCAGGGCTAAAGTCAGTCTGCAAGAGCCTCTGTATAGGTGATTGTGCTCTGTCCCTGTGTGTCCTTTGACATACATAACGGATTTTGAAGAGTCTTTTAGAAATATTTGCAGTTCTGTATACACTATGCATATTCCTTCATACAAAGGCATGTGAAGATCATTTTGAGCGTGCCAAAATATGCTGGACATCTACTCTTTGCCCCACAGTTGTCTTTTACTAGAGTTGAAGAAATGTCTGTCTCCTCTTGTAGCTGCTCAGTTCTCTTCTGTTTTACTTAACTGTTAGATGCTGACTTGTTTCCAGGACAAGGGCGAGAAATTAGCATATGTTGCTGAAGGATGTTTTTGCCTTCTTCTGTTAGTGGCTATTACTTTAGGAGTTGAAATAAAGTATTTCCTGATATGAGCACTTTCCACGTTGAAATTTTGGCAAACATCCAGAAACCTTTTGGAGCTTAAATCTTTGAGTAATTTACAGTGCATATATTCTTCTTTGCATTTTCTTATGAGTATGTTAAGCTAGCTTAAGGGTGGTGTACATCTTTGGAGTGTAATACCTTTAACAGCAGTGAGTGAAAAATAGTTGTATTTGAAGCATTCCTTGTCTTCCAAGTATTCTTACTGGCTGATATTTGAAGAATGGTCAATAATAGAAGAGTATCTCTGATGTTAAAGTGTATGTGACGAGTTTCCAGTGTAATTGTTTTGTAGTCATTATTTAACATATGACTGCTGGGGATAGCTGCTTTATTCAAGAGAAGAAATTTGTATAGAGAACTCACTGTGACAGCTTACAGCAAGGACAGAAAGTGATAATAGTGTACATGGGTTTTCAATTTGGATATAGAATACATACATATTTATACATACACATATATCTTCTCATGCAGATATATTTTTATAAATATATATATGTTAAGTACACATGAATGAGAAAAAAATCCTGCCAAATTTGTCAAGAATCAGGAGGTATAAGATAGGTCTGCTGGCAACAGAACAGAAAAATAGATTGAAAGGAATCATGATTCAGCTATTCAGACCTAGATTCTGTGTTGTCACTTTACAGGCAACTGAAGCTTTCAGTCTAAATATAAATTAAGTGTATAATATATGCCTAAAAACACTAACTTAAATTATAAGGAATTCAAAGCATCCGTTACTCACTGGAGACAAATTCTGCTTAGATTAAATATAACCAGATTGAAGGAGTAAACTTCATGTCTCCTAAAAAAAGGAAAGATAGCTAAGCCTGGTGTTCTCAAGTACCTGAAACTTTCCATCTGACAGTCACAACGGCTGGCAATAAATGCAAATTTGTAAACAAATTATGTTGAACGACTTAAGTTGTTTTACTTTCCTTCTTGTTGGGCTTTGTTTACTGAAGTTGTGCAACGGATGCTGTAGTGAACAGGACATCTCTGAAAACAGGATGTGCCTCCCTGTAGATCTGCAGAGAGGATGAAATGTTTCACTTATTCTAAAAATGAGAAATTTTCCAGAAATTGCCCGTCAATTCAAATTAAATTGTTCATAGCTGTTTTATTTCCAGTTTTTTACTTCAGTTTTAAAGTATCCCACAGATAAAAGTGTGATTTGCTACAATGTTATTTTTGATGTCAGATATGTAAACATCATTAATTGTGATCACTCTCCAAGGTTCTGTATATGGAGATTTTTGGATAGGTGATCAGTTGAATGAGAAACAAAATAAGTCAGCTTTTCAGATACTGTAATTAAGTTAGGTATAAAGATCTTTTTGCTGAATGGAGTCTGTACTCCCCAGCGGAAGATGCAATACAGAATAACTCTTGAATTCCAAAGTAAAACATGTGGTTGAAATTGGAGCTTTGCAAAAGAAATCATGTTTGCAAAACTGAATGGAGTTCCAGTTTCACACTGATATATCTCCACTCCATCTCAACCATGTTCTGATTATGTTCATGTTTTGATCTTTAGAATAAAATAAATCTCAATTTCTGAACAAATGACCATCAGTTACTCTTACTGTTGTTTTAAAAGTTTCTTCAAGTCTTGACTACACGAGTCACCAAACTATACTCATATCAGCATAATATCTGAATCCCATTAGTATGACTTAATTGGCCAAGCAGATCAAGGCCCTTGTTAAGTTTAAAACCAGCTGTTTTCAGGAAACACAAAACACAATTAAAAGAACCCCCTGCATTATCATGAAACTGTCTGGATCTGCATTTAAAAATTAGTTATTGGTGACATGGACAGTGGGATTGAGTGCGCCCTCAGCAAGTTTGCCAATGACACCAAGCTGGGTGGCTCACTTGTTATGTTGGAGGGAAGGAATGCCATCCAGAGGGACCTTGACACGCTTATGAGGTGGGCTGAT
>JANRGW010049506.1:0-39746 GCA_024733675.1 Psilopsiagon aymara
CTCTTCTTCGGGCCGTCCGAGCGGCTGTCGCCCCTTTAAAGAGGCGGATCGCCGAGGAGAAGGGGCGCCCCCGCCCCGAGCCAGGTGGCATCGCCCAGCCGAGGGCAGCCGCGAGGGCGGCGTGGCTCACGTGCTGCCCGGGAGGGGGGGGGGGGACCGGGCCTCGCCCCGCGGCGAAGCAGGGGGAGCGGGAACCCCTCCCGCCACCGGCGCTTCCTGGTGAGGGGACGGGGTGGCTTTGATCCCTTCCGCGAAATTCCTGGCGTACTTGCGAAGGCGCGGTAGGAAGTTCCCCTCAGCGGCTCGGCCCGGGAGCTGCAGCAAGTCCCCAGCTGGAATCCTCGGGGAAACGCGCCCGTAAGCCGTGCAGAGGAAAATCGTCTCGTTAAACGCGCCTGACAGGATGATGGCAGCAGTAGATCAAATAAGGCAGAACCATCGACAAGCTAACACCGTTTATACACTGGAACAAGACTATGACGAAGAAGCGCAATTTGTGCACTGCTGTCCTTTGAAAACACGAGTATAGTTTGTCCCACTGATCTGTACACTTTAATCGCTTTTCCTGCTTGTTTCTCCCGCCATCTCGCTGGCGTTATCGCAGCAATTAGAAAGGCATGCACTGCACCGTATTTTCTTTCGTACACAAATATTTGTGTCTGAGCTCCTATTTGAGATCTCCAAATAGAAAACCTCAGGAAAGGCTATACAAACGTAAGGCAACATAAACTCTGCTCGCAAAGCACAGTGCCAGCTAGCAGTGACCCTGCGCTGGGCAAACGAGCTCCGGGCTCTCTCAGAATCACAGGGTAACTGGGAATGCAGCCTGTGGTAACAGCCTGGGCAAGCAGAGACTTGGAGCTTGTTACTGGGACCACTTTCTCTACCGGTATAACGCAGTGAAGCCCGGGCTGAGATAACCGGCCACTCACGGTTAGGCACAAGAACTGGCATAATGAAGCACACGTTGCTAGGGCAAAATTAACTTCAGTGTCCGACACATCGACTTGCAACACGCTGATTTTAACCTTAAACTTCAGCTATTTTAGCACCCCGGGGGTTGACAACAGAGCAATACTCTTCTGCCCCAAGCGGAAGGAGCAAGGCAAGATCCAGGTTTGTGCCTGGCTATTTACCCAGGAACATAAATCACAAAATGGGCTGGTTTAGATAGGTTTTATCAGGGGAGCAGGGACTAGGCTTGCTCCTGGTAGTCTATCATGACATACATGTGGGAGCTTATAATAAAGTTCCCACAGAAAACACAGAATCTTACTTAAGGGGGAAAAATAGTTTATCTCGGAGGCTTTCAAATGGCTGATGAATTCTCAGTGCACATCAACTAAACAATCATTTGCATAACAAGGATGCTTAAGTTTTTAGTGGAGATCTCTGTCAGAAAAAATAGCTCCTGGCCATTAAGTCTACACATTTTCCTACTAGACAAAGCATTTTGGAGAATTATGTGTCCCTACATTCAATTATTTTTTCACATCGAGTTTCTTTCCACTCTCACTCACAAGCTCCCTCGTTGCCACCAAGAACTCTGTTATTCCCAGCTTCGTTTTTGTAGCTTCAATGATACTAAGATTTTCGTGCCCATTTTTGTTCTTCACACTAGCCTGGTGCTAATCTTCATGTTATCAGTCCTTCCTCAACATTTGCTGCTCAGATACAGTCCAAGTATACACACATGCAACTGTGGTAGCTGTGACTCATCTTTTATCCACTCTATTCCAGCTTAAACTAGGTACCTATTTCTCTTCTCGAATGCTTTCCCAGTAGTTTATTTTTTTGTACTTCAAATCCAAACACCCTGTCCTCACTTTAAACCCTGCATTGAGTCAAATTCTGAAAATATGGGGGGTCTCTTTACTTTGACACTCATCCCTCCTGAGATTTTTGTCTTTCATCATCTTTTCCTAGATTTGCTTTGAACATCCCCTTGCTTTTTGGCAGCAAGTATTTCATCACAAGCTTCTGCCGGAATTTTTGTTCATATCAGTATTCCTCACACCCTGTTTTGTGATCAGACTATAATTTCCATTAAAAACAGTCTCCAAAACACTCACTGTGTAAGAGATAAAATCATTCTTCCATTAGAGCAAAACCTGAAGTATATATTTTCAAGTAAAAAACTTTGACTGATACGTCCTGCTGCTTCTGTACCCAAGCAATTTCATTCCCGATAATTTAGCATCCTCTTCTAGTGCTCAATCCATAGGGCTCCATTTATGGCATATGGTGCCAAAAAGTAAAACACAAGATGAACACCTGGCACCAGAAGTGTATTGAAGTAGCATAGCAAAACCGAGTGAACAGTAGCAAGAAAATCGCAAAAAAATAAAATAAAACTTTTAATTACTAAAGCACATCTTTATTTTGCAATTAAACAATTAATATCCACAAGTAAACTATATATATATTCAAGTCTGTACCTAGACAACTATCTGTCAACTGAAATTAAATATATCCACAAAATATGCATAACAGCATTTTTTTCACATAATAGAACAAAATTTTACTTAAGACTAAAACAAGACTTGTTAAATGTTAATTAGCATATTTATCCTGGGAACTGCTGGTTTTCAATAGAAGTTAGTGTATCATTTTAATGGCAAGATATTTCATTTTATCAAAAAGAAGACAAATACATAAGGCCCTTTAAAGCATACAGTAGCTGCAGTGACAAAAGATGAATTTATTTTCACATTCTCCAGTGTTGACCAATTTCAAGTTTCCATCATTTTTGATCAACCACCCTGGCTCTTTAGCCAAGATGTTGCATTTAGGTTTGTTTTTTTTCCTCCCCCTCATGTGCTTTTAAACAAATTTATAGGCAAAAGTCTACTTATGGGAAGAACCTTCCCACCCCCCAACATTAATAAAGATACACAAGAGTTAGTCTAAACAACAAAAGAGCTATTCAGCTCCGAGATGATCACAATTGCAGTCCATCATTCAGCAGTATGAAATGATATGAAATTTGGCAACTGAAAGCCACACCTGGAAATTAATTATCAGAAGTAACTAGCAAAAAAATATTGTCTCCATCCGATTGTTAACATGATCCAAATAATATTCTTCCCTTTGTATTTACACACAGTATAGCACCTGGTATAGAAAAAACCCCAAACCTTACACAGCCCTGCCAAATTGATGGGTTAAAATGGCATCACTGGTAAATGAACCAAAGCAAATGGAAAACAAATCTAGCTACACTGGATAAAGTAAAACTTTTGTTTTCCTACCTTAATTTTCCTGTAAGATTATTATGGGTTGATACAGCGGTGCCCCAATGTACTGAGATAATTGCACTGGATTATTTACAGCCTAGTCTTTGTGGACATATTTTAGTTAAAGAAAACAACAGCTTAATGTAAACTGTTTAACCCTTTCACTCATGTCTTAGGCCCCTGGCCTAGGAACAAAAGGGTGACAACTTCTTTAAACTTTGCTGTGCATTATCTTTAGTTATCAAAATTCAAATAAATTAAGAAAAAAAAATAATACTGATTTCCAGGCGATCTAATGTTAGAAAGAATGCTTAGCAGAAACCTTTATAGTAAACACAGCTAATCTGCAGCTAGCTGAGAGAGATCAGAGATACATTTACAAGTACCCTGTAGTTTCTATTTGCACCATTTTTTTTTCCCCAAATGCAAGCTTTATATTCTTTTTAAGACAGGAAAACTGACACGATAGAAATATTAGTATCTATTTTCTGACAGTCCCTCAGAAATGCATGAGCAACAAACCAGAAATGGTTGGAACAATAGAAAACATTTGTAGCAGGGTATAATCCGAATCATCTCTGTACAGAAACCTGTTAAGCATCTCCCTCCAAACCCAATTTATTTTGTCCAATAGTTCAGTCAGTAGTAAGCATGAGATAAAGTGCTACTATCCAAACATCAAAACACTTGAAAAAAAATTACCCTTTAAAATGTGTAAGTTTGCTAAATACGAAGTAACACAACCAACAAACTGTCAGCCAGCCTGTGAAACCATAGTTCATGCTACAGCAGACTAAAATGATAGATATTTCAGTGGTGGTTTGGTCTTATTTGTTTGTTTGGTTTAGAATGAGGCTACAGATTTGAAGAAATCAAAAAGGCAAATTTTTTTTAACTGGAAGTTTCAGCGTGTTTTTAAAGTGATTTATCTCAAATTCTCACCGCTGAGCTCTCAACAAGCAAAATGTGCCTCAGCCAACAGCCAGAGCTTACAATTTATGCACCAGTTAAAACTTGCAGCTGAAGAAGGGAGAAGATGCACATTAGTGGCAGCAACTAGCACAGTGGTACAATCCAATGATAACAAACTGGCCTCCTCTGTAGACTGCTAAACAAACAAAATCCCCCAAACAAATTATCAGTTTCAATTGATAACTGCAGTGGAAGACGAGAGACTGCAACAGAACAGTTACACTGAAACAAACCATTTTCCCCTTCTAACAGCTTCCCAATCACCACTAATTATAATCCCTGTAATTTCATGCAAGATTCACATCTAAGCAATAAGTATGCTTTTATCAGATTTTGATATTGGAACCCAGCACTGAATAGCAATGGAAAAGAACTTTTCCAGTCTCAACACAAAAGGTGAGTACTTAAACGAGCAAATGCACCCAGCCAACTTGGGACTTCAAATGTGAGCTACAAAAAGACTACATTAGAGGGCACCACTTCTGTACTTTGTGGAAGTCAAAACCTGCAAAATTTTAATTTGGACCATAAGCCAATCCCTCCTTTTATCCTTAGGGCTGAGGGTCTTGAAGATCACGTGCTCTATAATCAAAACTACAGCATACATATTGGAAGACCTGATTTTACTTGGAAATTGGTGGTTCTGTAGGGTTTTTCAAGTTTGTGCCGATTCCCTGAGCCATCAAGCATCACCCACACACCTGCACACACACAGCAGAAGCATAAAAATACCACATAATTCAGCTCCACTGCATAACTGGAGCTCCAGCATCTCTATGCTAGACCTTCCCTACTTTCTGTTGCCCTGGGCAGTGCAACTGCAGCAGGTCTGCTGCATTTTGGCCCTTCCACAGGTACCACGAAGCTTTCTGGAAGGTGTCCATGGAAAGTTGCCAGCTACACGGGTTCCATAACTCTCATGTTCCTTATCTCCCAACTGCTTTCTCTAATAGATGGTGTGCCAGACTGTAATCAGATATTCCAGAAGAAGTGTTATTGCTTTACCTATATGAGACATAAGCTTTCAAGTTTTAACAGAGAAACATGGAAGACATATCAGCTAGCATTAAATGTAGTGAGAAAAAAAAAGAATTCAGGCTTTTCCATAACTGGGAGAGAATATATAAAAATGAAATGCATAACAGCAGTGTTTCACTGCTTAAGACTTGCAAGTTAATTTAAAACACCAAATGCTTCCAAATTCAGGATAAATGAATTCTTCAGCTCTGTTACCTGGAGTATCTAAAGCAGTATTTCTCAAAGTGGATTGGCTGACAATCTGTACGTGGTTTATTAAACAATACCTGCACCTTATTTCATATTTAGCAAAGAAAGAAAAAAGGCCCCCAGAACACTCAAAGCCCCCATTAGAGCCCCAGGTATTTCTACAAAAAAAAAAAAAAAAAAAAAAACAAACCAAAAAAACCCAAAAAAGAGCAAAACAACAAAAAACCTTCAAATACACTTTAAACATGAGATGGTAGTGGTAGTTTTCAATCCCAACCTAAAAGAAAAACAAAAGTCTTAACATTATACATTGGCACAAAATTGTCATAATATTGCTCTTATTTACAGTGATTTTTTTTGTTTTTCTTAAACTGGATTTGCATCATGGAAGTGTTACAAACGTACTCTTTCCCACACCCACCCAACATCTTTCCTAATCAAATGGTAAGAAAATAATTATTCATAAAATCCAACAGTCATAACACCAATCACATATAGGTCTATAGGTCATTATGTCTGAAAGATACATTCATGTTTTGTACAGCATGAAACATACAAAAAAACTTCTTTAAAAAACTCTTAAGGATGATACAGATCTTCATAACCCAATGTAAAATATTTAGCAGTTTTGCTTTTTTTTGGCCATACAAAAATATTTTAAAGGCCATTTATACCACAACAGGTAGAAACATATGAACAAGATTTTTACAGTGCAGAAAGACTTCAGTGCTATTCCCTTTCCCAATCAGTATTTTGGTTACCACTATCCTGACTTTGGAGAAGCCGAAAAGCCACCCAGTGCTGATGGCCAATTATCTAAGAACAGTTATTTTGTTCAATTTTTTCCCCAGTGCAACTAATACACTACAAATCCACCTAAACCAGTGCAGAGGGAAATTTTGAAGAAAGTTACTATTCTTGCCTGTGTTTGTAATCAAAACAGTAATGACAGACAACCAATAAATATTCCACACTTAATTGTGGTATAAATGGGTCTTTTGAACACAAAACTGCTTTGGCAACTTTACATAGGAATATTTAAATACGTGACCTACCAACACTATATAATGTTGATATAAACTCCCATGTCCCATTTCCCTTAGAATACATGGGCAAATGCTATTTTCATTTAGAACTTGACTATGAAGAATGTTTATTTCAATATAATGGATTTTTTTAATTTTTAGAGGTTAAGTGCTGAGTTTAAAATAACCTTCCAAGTAGTCCGCATCTCAGCTAATAATCTTGTCACATGGAAGTTAAAGAAGAATTCTAAAGAGGAGTTCTCTTTTGTCGCAAATGGCTTAAAATAAAACCAAGATTAAAGCTACCTTATTACTCTTTTTCAGTTTATCAGATCCAGAGATTCTTGTAAGATTAATTTTTCACTGAGGGATAATATTGATTTAAACATCAAATCTAGAAATACAGGTAACAGGGCCACAGGCCATCTAATATTATTATGCTTTCTAAAAATATTTAAAACTCTATCTCCCATTTGGCATTGTGGTTCATGTTTATTACTAAGTCCTTAGCTAGGATTTCACTTTGCCTGAATCCCCTTTCATTAATAGTTCATAGCTGATCTGTTTCAAATGTCCATAGAACACAGTATATTATATAATATAATTCTTCAATAGTTAAAAATTATTTAGTGTAGAACTTTCCATTTTAATTCTATGCACTATATAGTTTATAACAAAATTTACTGGGTAAACATTTTCAGGAAACCAATACAATAAATTAGAACTTTTAAATAGAGGACACACAGTTATGTTGCCACAGGGCAGTCAAAGTGACTGATTCTTTTCTTACAGTATATTACACCGGATACCTTGCTTCTGACTTGGTTTCTCCTATACTGGAAAAATATTAAAAGTGGGACATTTATGTATCTTTAGAATGAGCTCAGATACTGTATCAGACAGACATTTCTTACAAATCTGCTACCTACTTAAATAAGAAACAACCCATATTCAACTGGAACAATTTTGTACAAGCATAACAGAAGGCGACTGGGGTCATTACGGAATTAAAGTAAAGTTCTGGGACAACTTCATAGTGTTCTCCTCCCCTCCCCCCAGCCACACAATTAAAAAATAAAATAAAAGGCAGACCTGTACGAACATGGCTTGAAATCAACTATGAGGACTTAACAAGTAATTGGTTAGCAGATAATGGAATTAAATCACATCTGATTGTAAGTTCAACTTAATTATCAGTGCTATTAAAAAGTTATGTTTTAATAGAGTAAGACAGCTATTCTTAATAAAAGGATATATGGAAGTATCAGCTCCTAATGACCCTACCAGCATTTCATTGTAAGCTGCTAGTAAGTTACTAGTTGGAAGGAATGAAGGAATGTGTCAGATTTTTCACACAATTACAGCACAGCAGCATACAATGCTCATTCATTAAGTTGGCAAAGGAGCTTTCGCTACCGAAAGCAGCACACAGGTACTTGTATGAAGAAAGAGGGAATGGTATCTCCATGACCCCTTGTGGTAATATAGTCCAAGCACCAAGGGCTTTTTTTAAAATGTGAACCCATTAAGATAAATATGACAGGACAATACCACCCCCACAGAATCATGAGTGCCTTTCACTGGATGTACGACGTAAGTCTCAAGGCACTTAAGGGGTTAAGACACAATGCATGCACTAGTTCCCATCACGTAATCTTAAGTCACACGAATCAGAATACACCAGTGTATGACACACAAGCTGTGTCAAAGAAATGCTGTTTATTTTTTTATATTTTTATTGTTATTATTTTATACAAGATGCTGGTAAGTGGGCATTATGCAGCTACTGCTGGGTTAACACAGACGCCAGCTCTCCTCTAACAACCAGCTGGTCTCTAGTAAGGGTGTAGGACAAAGTGTGCTGCATCAGTAGGCAGTGTGTATCTATCTAGTAACAGCAATATTGCTAATGTTGTAAAAAATAAAACAGTGAGAGTCTGTACACAGTAAATAAACCTAGCACTGGAAAAAGACCATGGCTTAGTGTGTTTTTTCATTTCTATTTCATTTTAAGAGACATGGGTGTAAAACAGAGTGAAATAATTCCAAGCCTTGTTTGTAGCAATTCAATCAGAAGCGCAGTATATGGCACTACAACGAAATATCGTAGATTACCCTGAACACAATTAGTTCTTTCAGTTTATGGTTTGTTCGGAGCAAAGCACGAAAATAAAGTCTTCAAACAGATGAAGGTTAGAAGAGTTTCAGAGACTGATTTTGTTTCAACATAAAGTGCAACAGTGCTGAAGTTTTCAAAGTCCTTTGTCAATTCTTTGCTGTACTTCACTATCATTTTCCGCAACCAGTATTATGGCACAAAGAATGCGGCCAGTTCATTAGAGAGGACAGGATTCCTCAATTGATATCCTGGGTTTTTTTTGCTCTTTATTTTTGCAATGATGTTTGTAAAGGTTTAATAAATCCTTCTTCATACACCTTCAGAATAGCTTCACATACAAATCTGTACTGACTCTGAAAAGGAAAGTAAATTCAGTAAATTGAAAAGAAATGTACTTGAACCATGTCATCTGGAAGCAGAAAAGGCCTCTAAGATTTCCTCACCCCCTTCTCTTGATGATCCAAGAACTGAGCTTCAAAGTGAGTTTAGGAAACACATACCAGGGACTTTATGTTAGAACATCTTGTTTCTCAACAGAATAATGGGATGAACAGCACTTTGAAATACATACCAAAAGTCATATCCACTATTATTACAACATCCTCTATTCAGTTATTTTCTGCGCCTCATTTCATTGCTGAAGTTTCACTGACCTGAGGTTTTCATTCACTTGGATTTAAACGCTGTAGTTTCAAAGCACTTTTTCATACTCAGATTAGTGCTGGCATGGCATGTCACTGGCACTTCTCTCTCAGAATTTGATAATAAAGAAAACTCTTTCATGTTTAAAAAAAATCCAGAACTCCAGTTTCTTCACATTAGATAATGTCTAACTCTGCAATGCATTCAAGTCTCACACCTGCATACACAGAGGCCACTAATATATCCATACATTTTAACAACTGTTTAAAAATCCCAACTGCAATCAACTTAGAATATCATGAAAATAAAATTAAATAAAGCCACTGTTTTGTAAAGCACCACAGCTGCCACTGAACACCGTATAATGGTATGTATGCTGGTCAGAAAGCTAGCATATCTGCCTTTTCAGTGTTGTGGAATATTCCTCTTTGTGCAGTCACTAGTGATGTCAGATCTTCAATGGGCATAGTGACAGATTTAGTAACAAAATATTTATTCACTGTTGCGTGTATATTAAAATAGTTAAATTTATACATATTTGTGTAAAATACTTATTTTGCCTCCAACGGCTCCTGAAGGAGACTCTGAACTCTCCTCTCATAATATACACAGCAGACACCCATGCACAGGGCCATCTTGTGGACACTAAATGAATCTTTCAGGATATGCAAATCGGGAAGAGAGCGCCAAGGGAGAAACTACAATAGATAATGTTTATGAAATCTTAAAAACCCAACCACTTCAAGTCTTTTATTATGCCTTCTCTCTCTGATGCAGTAAACACCTATATTTTACTGAAGCTTGAAAATTCAGGTTTCTCGAAGAAAAATGAGAAGACCAGAAGATACCTAGAACATGGTGTGAAAAACTGCCATTAGAACCCTTACCACTGCACCTCCTACCTTTACTAATAAAATTCTCTTCCTCTCTATATTTGCTAGAGACATATGCCATTCATACTGTATAGTCATCATAAACAGCAAGAGCTGTTTTATTTTTCATGTACGAACACCTTCTTCATCCTTCCTGTGCTAACTGAATAACTTTTTTTTCTAGTGCAACATGAATACTGGACAGTAGCACTGAATGAGATGACCTAGAAACCTAGAAATGGAGACCCATACATACTTTTTGTCAGTTTGAATACTCTATGAAGAACACAAAAGGTTTATTCAAATTTGATTACAGAGGAACAGCAGCAGGGACATCAAAGCTACACCCCATTACCTTCAGGTAATTGTTATCTTTAACTACCTTCAGTTAATTGTGAGAGAGAATTGCTACTGGACCTTTTCTCCTTCTAAACACTTTTGTTTTAAATGCTACATATACTACAAGCAAAACTCTACAACTGAATAGTGATTTAAAAAATATTAAAAACCCCGGAATGATTAGCTGGAATAGCATTAAGAAGTGATTCCTGGGTTCCTGGATAGCTTGGAACAACCATGAGTCGAAGCCTTTTGTTTTTAGAACACAGCTCAATCTTTTAACCCTTTTTAGGTATTTTCTAAAAATGTGAACACAAACTACTCTTGGGCACACATGACTGATACAAATAAAAAGTTTCTAAATATGTTCTAAAACATTTGCCATTTTGAAATATAAAACATTAAAGCAATATCACAATTACCTCAAAAAACCCCAAACGTTACAGATCTAGGAAAGTTCTAGCATCTTAAGATGCACCAAATGTGAAGAGAACACCAAAAGAATATTGGTAGCAAGTTACTTTTTTAGACTAAATGTACTTGAAATTACTGATATACCTTGATCAGATTAAATTACACTGTTTTTAAAACATATTATTTCTCAGAGTCAATACAGGGCAGAGTTAAGTCTTTTCATTATAGCTAAGGCAATATTAAAATCACTGAATTGCATCACGTCTTAGATCTTTCCATGTTTAGATTTTATACTCCTCCAATTCTTAACACCTGGAATTACGCTCCTTCTGTCTCCACTGAGTAACTTTTACAGTACTGAAAAATTGGCCTTTTGACAGTAATTGCCAAGTATCCCTGAAACAGCTGCTGCTTTTTTCAAGTTTTCTTTGTAGAAAATCTAAAGAATATCTACTTTACAATAGCCTTAGCAATTTACTCCTGCCTGGAGCCAAGGGACTGGGTAAAGGTGATCTCTTTGCAGTATGATCAACAGCAAGGCATGGTTTAGTGTGAGGTGTCCGTGCCCATGGCAGGGGGGGTTGGAACTAGATGATCTTAAGGTCCTTTTCAACCCTAACTGTTCTACGATTCTATTGTATGATTCTAAGCATATTAAAAATCCATCTAATTATCTAACTAGATAATAGGAAATTACTCTTTTGCAACACAGAACAGCAAGTATGATACTCACAGGTGTTTGGATCATCATGGCTCTTTGATCTCTCATGGTTCTTACAATATCTAATGGATAAACAGGCTGATTGCACTCAATAAGACACATAGCTGTCTCCATAGTGATAAGAACTCCAGTGCGCCCAATCCCAGCACTGAGAAAAAACAACAAAATGGAAAATGAAACATGATGTCTGGAGTGTAATTCATACTTAAAGACCTTCGTTCTCAATGATTCTCATGACTGATCATTATGATTCCCATACTATTAAGGGCAGGGATTGTGCCTGTGTCACCGGAAGTCACCACCTGCCCAAACAGAGCAAAACCAAACAGTGCAGAATTGTCAGTCCTTTGAAGAGGGATGGCCTTAACTCAGCCATTCACTTCAGCAGAGTTTCCAAACAGGTATTTATTCAGATCATATTATAAACCACACTAATGTCTAGATGATAACAAAACACAGAAATACCTAGCATACACTGTACACTTTCAGTCATTTGACAATTACTGGAATGACCATTACTGGAATGTTGGGCTGATTTGATAAAACCAAGTTTATGTTCTTGAAATGAACCCTATCTTCTTATTTCAGAATAAGGAATTCTACAATTACTAGAAACCTTTGGAGGATGATAATAACAATGACACATGTTAATTTGCAGTCATTTGGTATCATTCATTATTATAGTTTACTAATTAGGCATTTTAAATGATTAACATTTTGAATTTTACTATACCAATGTAAAATGCTATAAAAACTACTGCACAAGAAAAACAAACCCCCACATTTTGTGTATATAAAAATCCGAGAAACAGAGCAATTCTAATTCATGACAAAAGTAAATTAGTAAGAGAAATGTGTCATCTTAATGCATGACATCAAAATATCATGCAGCCTAAGACTCCAGACTTAAGAGACTTTTATTTGATCATTGCATATACCACCCATGTTTTCTGCTATGGATTATTTATATAGTTGTTCTGGAGTTTTGTAGAACAGTCACCATCAGAAAAAGGGTCCTAAATATCTGTTGCCATTTCCCTGAATCATTATATAGACTGTTAGCACAAGCATTTAAACTGTAAACACACCACAAGAAATACCTCAAAACCTAACAAAATCCCTGCACAGATCAATGCATGTAGGTACTCAAAATTTTGCTTACTGACACATGATTACAGTTTAAGGTAATTGTTTAATTTTAATGTTGAGTTTTCTTGTCATCCATCCCCAAAGCAGATACAACTAAATGTTTATTTACAGCAAATCACAGAAAATCTATTTAAGGATAAACAAGAGCAGTTTGATGATTTAACGAAGTAGGGGAAAAAAAAGGGATACCTGCAATGAACAACAACAGGTTCTTCTCTGCCAGCCCTCTTCTTTCGCACAAGACATACAAAATCTAGGAAATCACTAGAATCATCAGGAACCCCATGATCAGGCCATGCTATATACTGGATTTGAGTTAGTTGGCGGCTTTCCTCTTTCTAATCGGAAACACAAGTTATCAACAGTAATTCAGGAAAAAAAGGCAAAAAAAAAAAGATAATTAAAAAAAAAATCAATAGTACATTTACAGCAACTTAAACCTGTAATAGAAGTGGCTTTAGGCAACTAGCAGCACCTTATTACTGCTAACATGGCCCATCCTGGATTTTCTAATTACTTTTTTTTTTCCCTTAAAAAAAAAAAAAGGAAATCCACAAATGTTTACATCTTCAACAGGTTAAAAATATTATATGCCATGTAATAGCAAAGCAGTTCAAGGATACCAGTGATCTACCTGAACATTAGATGTACAAGAAGGTGGTCAAATTTTTAGCAAAATATATTTAACAGAAAGAGGTACAATCTTACTAGATCAAATCACAGAACTGGGGTAGGAAGAGGCTGGACTTTCAGGCATAAAAGCTTTCCTTCAGACCCTGTGTGAACAGTGGCATTGTTTTGGCTTTATATACACCTCTTAATTTTATCCAGCGTATATATAAGATGCAGAATGACTTTGTTTTCTACTCTCTCCTGCCCCTTGCTCTAATATCACAAATATAATCTGCCTCTATTTAGTGAAGGGGACAGGCCATACAATCAGTGTAAAAGCAGGATTTCAAAGAACAGATGTCACACTTTAAACAATTTTTAGGCACAGAATCATTTACAAACTGTCACAACAGGACACAGGGAAGGATTTTTAACTGCAACCTAACTAAAAGGCAGTTCTGTAAAGCTGGCATCTCATCTGGTAACCCAAGCAGTGAGAAATGAGTATATGAACTAACCGCCAGATACTCATTTCCAGACATTTCTGAGATTGAAATGCTAGCTGGGGAGACTGAAAACTGCACATGCTCCAAGAATCATGCAATGCACATTCAAGAAGGTCTTTGTTTACATATAGTCATCAATCCTAATTAATTCTCTCAGCAGGATTTATCTTCTGTCTACTTGCACATACTCTCAACAACAGAATTATTAAGAATTGTTTGCCTATACAAAGACAGAATTTCAACTGTAATAATGAAATGCCTCTAGTGGCTTACATTTTGAAAACATCCAGGGAACAACAAGTTCCTCAATTTCTTTAATTACTCTTCTTCTTTGGCCAGGGCATGAAAGACACCAGTAAAGACTTCTAAGACAAATTATACATCTTTCACGTAACTTAAACCCAATTCATATGTTTATGGAAACTGAATCTTTGTGACACTTTGCTAGTGAAAGATTTGTTATCATTCTAAGAGCAGGATTCATACTAGGTAAGTACATGGCAATACAAGTCGTTTTCTACAGGCTTCTAGAAATAAACAGTTCTACGTGGATATACTATGAAGCTGAAATGAAAGTCTCGCTAAGTAAGTTTTAGCTAGTCTGTGAGGATTCCACAGGTAAGTACTTTAGAAATATACTATGATTTTACCTCCAGATTAGTCAGTGTCATTTCTCGGAAAACATAAGCAGGATTTCCTTCTTCTGAATGGCAAGTAATCTGGAAATTCCCATATGATGAGCTTCCTGATGGCTCTGGCCAATACTGATGGCATTTAACCTAAAGTAAACACATTTTTAAAGATGCTTGAGTATTATTTTCATTCTCTACAGTTCTTTACACCTTTGTTCACAAACGACTGTTTTGATAATTTTGCAATTACTATTACTTTACTTACCAAATAGGCTGTGTTACCTAATTATCTTTAATAAAATACAGTATCATGGAGATTTTCTGGTTCTATTTTCAAGAGGCCACATGCACCAGCTCTTGAGGTTAGTTTTACTGAAGATGGATGCCTTTAACTTTCATTACAATTTTAAAACAAAGTGTATCTATAAATATTCCATCTTACACTTCAGTGACAAAAGTGCTGCTTCATAAACATTTCTGATCTCTAAAATCCTAATCTAATGTTCTCAAAGCACATTTATATGGGAAAAGAACAAATGAAATAAAAAAAAAAATCCAGAACCAAAAGGCAATAAGCCACAAAAAGGTTGCTAAACTAATGAAGAAATTAGGGGGATGCAGACAGTGGACTTCAAAGACTCCCAATCAAGTCATTAAATGTGAATGAAAACTTCAACTACTAAGACTTTCAGATATATTGCTTAAATGGCTAATTGCAGAGGTCATTTCAGCTCAAGTGTACTTTTGTTTTTCCTACCCACCTGGCAATTCTTTAAGAGCAGCCAGATTTGCAGACTTCCTGCTCCACTGAGACATCCCGGCATGCAGTGGGCTAGTGATGTCAGTAGCCTCATGATCAGCTTTAGAGCAGGGAGTCTGCCTATGGGTATAAGACAGATAAGTCCTTTTATTTCATTATTAAGCAGCTCTCCAAAGAACTCCACAAATATCATTACTGAAGGGGTGGGGGAACCTCAGAGAACTGCTATTGCAAGTCTGTTCTTAGCAGATCTGCAAAGAAAACTCAAACGAAAAAGCGCACTTGTACTGAAATTCCTTCTAATCATGTTTATTTGGGAGCAGGCAGCATCACGCAAACACTGAGTCACTGACAAATGGATTAAAAATGCTGCAACTGCCCTTCAATTATTTTAATTCTACTTAGAGGCCTGACCTCCCAGCACATATATGGTTATTAAAAAGTGAAAATATATACAGAGAGCTGAACTACAGTCTGAGTTGATCAGAACACCCACAGCTTACCATAAATCCATCTTCAAAAGAAATCCTGAATGTGAAGAAATCCCACTAAAACCTTTATTCCAGAGTGTCATTTCTGTCCACACACTGAACCAGACAGTGCTACTGTGAATGCTTCTGACTATAAACCCAGTAACTCTGAAACTACACTGTGCATATGACCAGATTTGATTGTTTTGCCTGCCTCCAAAGGACAGGGCTGCATAATAAACAAAACTATTAAGGAGAAACTATAGCTTAAAAAACAAAACCAGAAACAAATCACAAAATGCACCTAAGGCCTTTTACAGCACCATACACAAGTTCTTTTTAGAAATTTATAACTCTAATTATGTTATTATCAGTACTCTATTTTTACAGATATTTGTATGGAAATGATTTAAAGGAAAATGATTCTTTCATAGTATTAAACAACTGTTTATAGCCACAGAAGAACATTTCATGAAAAATTTTAGATTTCAAGCTTATCAAGGATTCTCTTGAAGACAGCCTCCAGGCACGGGATCTTAACAATGCAAAGCTGTGGTAGGTTGCCTTAAAAAATTAAATTTCCTACGTATCGAAGAACTAATCTAAAAAAATTGATGAAACTTCTTGGAGTTCCTTCATTTGAAGTTTAGAGAAAAAAAAACCTACTATGATGGTAAATTCTAGATATTTTTTACTCTAAAGAAGCCTAAAATATTTTAAGAAATATGTGATGGCTTCAATGTATTTCAGAACTGAGCAAAGTTTAAATATTAACTACTTTAACAATATCAGAAGGTTTAAAATGTAAGAGTCATTACTGCAACAGTACCAGTAAGCACTGCCCTCTATGAAGAATCACAGAATGGTTTGGAAGGGACTTTCAAACCTCATTTAGTCCAAACCCCTGCTATAGGCAGGGACATCTTCAACTGAATCAGGTTGCTCAGAGCCTGTCACACCTGACCTTGAATGTTTCCAGGGATGGAGCATCTAACACTGTTCAAGGCAATCTGTTCCAGTGTTCAATCACCCTCATTGTAAAAAAGTGTCTTTCTTTTATCTAGACTAAACATACTTTTAAGTTTAAAAACATTGCCCCTTGCCATATTACATGTCATACTAGTATGTTCCTCTAGTCTTTAAAAAGGCTAATCACCAACAGATTTTTAGAAGACTTGGCAAGTAAAGAAATCTTTTACTTACTCTGCCCCGCTCAACTTGAGTCGTTAACATTACAACCATAGATGAGCCTTGTTCCCAAGTCATCTGCCAAAAGTCAGGACAAGTGTTCGGTAATGGACCTTGACAAGCAATGTACTGGTTTATTATTGTGGAAGAAGGGATTTCCATCTAAGAGAAGACAAAGTAATTCTTTTCATGCTTATGGCAAATCAAAGTCAGGCATCAGATGTTTACTGTTCATTAACTAACACATTAAAGAAGCATCAACTATATTAACTCTGTTTATTATAAATTATTAAATCTAGATCAGCACTAATAAAAATCCTTCAAAATGCTTCACACACATAAGATACAAGTACACGTCACATATTACCTGACAGTTATGTTGTTGCCATAATCAAGATTAATTTTTGATAAAAGAAATGATAGACCAATTGGCAAATAATTCAGGTGCAAACATTTCATGCTCTGTGGGTTTCTGACACAAGCTTTTAAAATGCAGATCTTGGAATTTAATTTAATCACTGTTCTGTGTTCCAGAAAGGAAAAGCAAATAGCTGCAATTCTGTTGTTACTGAGAATGCGGGGGGGTGGAGGGGTGAAGATGTAAAAGAAAGTGCTGGCATATTAAACATTACTGATGTTGAACACTACTGCCACATTAATACTTGGAAAGGAATTAATTCGTCTTGTAGAGGGAGCTAGCTTCTCTTACTGTTTTTTCTTTCTCTGGGATTCATTTATAGAAACACCTGCCAGAAAACACTGCCAAATAAGTATAACAACAGTAAATTTTAAACCATCTGACAACAGGTTTATCAGCCATTCTAGTCAGAACTAGATTTAGGAAAACATTTTTTTTTTTATCAATTTCATGGGAAAACTGCAAAATTATTTAATTTTGCAGCTCTTTGAAAAATGCTACTCACATTTATATAATTTGCATTGATGTAATCTTCATTACTTTTTAAAATAACCCGTGTAGCATCATCTGAAAAAAAATTTAGAAATATGTTACTCCTTTACTAATCACCGTAAAATACTTTCAGAGCACATATACAAACACACATACTTACAAGGCGAAATGTCTCTGTATCTATTTTTGGAAATGTTTTGAGGTAATCTGGCACAAGACATTGTCATTCCAGGCTTTTTCCTATACAATTGCTAAAGACAAAACCAATGGTCAGATCATAATAGAGGCAAAAGACCTGTTACTTTATTTTTTGCCTAGGGGTACTTTTTAGAACATAAACTACTGAGCAATAGTAGCTTCAACACACATAATAATATACTTCTCAAAAGAAAGCACTATGAACTTGGTTATGCTGTGGGATCACTGAAAATGATCAAGATGCCGTCACAATTTGTTTGAAGACAATGTTACAGTAAATTAGATGTGGAATCAAGATCTGAATACAGAACACATTTCGGTTCACATTTTTCAGTTTTCATCTCTGTGAAAGCATTTTATTATCATATGTCCCTCATAACCACAAAAATCTGTAAATAATCAATAAAGCTATTTATAACAACACTAAAAACTACTATTAGGATTATTCAATGCCATAAATTTGTACATACGACACAGGATTGATTTTGGTTATTTTTCTTTTGAGAGCACAAGAGAGTTTTGCTACAAGATGCTTACTCTAATGAAATTTAACTGAAACCCTCTCTTCTTAAATAATTTCTTAGAACTGTAGCACACAGTTACAGGCAACATGGTACTCACATCAAACTGAGCTAAAACAGTTCCAGTGATAAGTCCCTCTGCTAGCTGAATCATGGATTCTCTCAAAGCGTTATCATCTTGATGGACACCATCAAGCGGAGATTTCTCAGGGATGTACTGGAAGTCAGGCTCGCTCTCCAGCTTCTCTTCCACAACATCATAGACAGCTGTAACAAATAAAGGTATGAACACTCCGCCTGAACATGCCGTTTGGCAAGCAAAGTCAACTCTGCATCACTTGTTTAGAACAGCACAATAAACAAGTGTTTCCGCTTTACAAAAGTCTCCATTTACTAGCACACTGATTTTAGCCCCCATCAGCAACAGTAAGTAGCCTTTACTGATTATCATAATCCCTGACAAAATATTTTTTTGCTTCATAGAATTTTAAGTGTAAGCACATCACTGACTGCTAAAATTTTGACCAAATTTGCGTTATGCCCTACCTTCTCTGATGTAACTCCCTAATCTCAGATTCTCACATCATGCCTCTGAAGTCATTATAATTGCATTTACATTTTTAGTTTTAACTCACTTTGAACTGATTTTAGGCTTCAGCAACTAGGGCAAGATGTGCAGACCACCTGAGAAAACAGCATTAGTATATGCCATTATACTGCCATCAAAACTGTTTGCGTGCCCTGCCTATAAACAAACTGAAAAATAATATGCATCTTCTACTACACATAAGAGACATGCTGTTCGAAAGCCTGTGTTTAAATGATGTCTCATGACCATGACAGAAAAAACTGGCAACTCCTCACTTTTAAAATTCAAATGTTTTTATCCAAAATACAGAGATAATCAACACACAAGGATAACTGTTCTAGTAAATTCATAAACAAAGCTAACAATTTTATCTGAAAAAGAAAGTAAGCACACAAAAGCTGTAAGAGAACTTACACACAGAATAACAGAACAAGTGGGGAGTGCAAATAAATGAATAAAGGAAAAATAGTTTATGAGGTGGCTGAGGTACTCTCCTAAACTAATTTCAATTATTCCCATTAAACATCATTATTTTTATTTTTTCCTCTGCAATTGTATTACAATTGGGATATGCAGCAGAATTAAATCCAGTGACCATCTGCTGGCAATGCTCCAGCAGGGTATTTCATGAATATAACGCACAAGCTGTTATTTAGACTCCATTTCTAGCACTTTCTTCTATTAAGCCTCAAGAGGTAGAAATGTTACCAGCTGTTCTGGATTGTTTTAAAAGTATATGGAAGGATTTTGCTCATATAGACTTCCAAACTCACCTAAACATGGGGTGTTTAGTGAGGAGTTTTTTGTTCATTTGCTTGTGTTTTATTTTCCTTAATGGAATAACAGCAACCTCAGAAACTGCACTCATTATCCATACAGCTTTCTGGACATTTTTATCAATGAGAGAACAAAATTTAAATTATCTATCAGTTTGAAATATTTAATCTCTGACTTTCCTGTTAATTTTTAACACTTAAGTTATTATGCACAGCTCCTTAAAGGACTGATCAAGATTTCTGCAATACATTGTGTTGCTGCAACTCTGTTTCAAGGAAGGGAGCTGTTTCTTACAACGATGTTAAGCATTCCATCTCAGGACACAAAATAGAAGTTAGAAAATGAAAGCAAGCTGTGTGTTTATTAATTTTTCTTATTATTATATATAAATCACTCACCATTGGGTCGAACTAGAAGCACAAGTTCCCCTGAGTGTCTCTCACAGCTAGCTTTAATAAACATAACAACTTGGTCATGGGTATGTTCTGCTATATCCCTGCCGTTAATCAGTACAACCTGGTCCCCTTCATTCAGACGAGGGACACAGAGATCAGCCTGCAAGGTGGTGGGGAAAAAAAAAAGTAATAATAAAAAAAAATCTGTACAACAAGCCATTTCCAATTTCTCACCTTAAAATAGCAACTTAAAGTAACTATACGTCGGGACTTGAATCTCAATAGCTTAGTTGCTATGGTTGCTGCTTTATGTTCAAATGATAAATTTATCAAGTGTTACACAATACATAAGACAGTGCCATTCCCATGAATAAAACCATTTGCAGCTGGGAGGTGACTGTCATTGTAACATGTCTTTCAACACCTGTTACTCCACTCCTCTGGTTGAAGTGGAAAGTTCAACTGTTTGAATCACGTTTTTGTACAGGCAATTAAAAAGCAGGATGTTCCTATCTTTGAAGAGAAGGGAGCAACACAGCAAAGCCCTGTCCAAATTAATTTCACAGGCTTAAATGCTTCAGGTGTGAAATGCTGCAATTGTAATGACAAGACTAAGACAAGGGCCAAAGATAATGCACAAATCCCAGTAATCCCAGAGAGAGGAATCGGGTAATAAAAATCATTATTATAATCATAGCTTAAACACTGTTGCAGAAAGGAAAAAGCACATGCCATCACCAAATACCTTGTCCTTAGAGAGTGGATGTTTAAAGCGTTCAGCCAATTTATGTTATTAAATATTTCAGAAATAATAAACAGGGACAAAACCAATGCTCTTGGCAAACATCTGAACAGTTTCAAATAGTAAAAACCAAAATTTAAATAAATAAAAAAATAATGCTGTACTTCTCAAATGTTAGCAAATAAATGGTTCACTCTAAAAGGTATGAACAGAGCTGACTCCTCTCAGCTGAATACCAGGTCAGTATTTCTGGCAGTCAACTGACAAAATATTGTGCCTAGTTTGAAGACACTATTGATAGCCACAAAGCACCAGGAACAACAGACAATCAGACCTGATGAATGATTCATGATGTCAGATTTTAGTATAAATCTTGGCTTTATTCAGCTACATCTGTCACTAAAATGAGAGATTTGCTATTTCAGTTATTTTAAACATACTAGAAGATTCTTTCTATATATAATTTATGTGAACTTATATGAATGCCTGTATTTAGAAAAGGTAACCAAGTAAATGTATTTTTAGGATGACATAGCTCAAGAAACAACACATACTGAACATCTGGAACTCCTTGTAATTTTCAGGAATTAAACTTTGTTTCAGTAAAAAAAAAAGTATTTCAGACAATTGAAGAACTTTAAAAAATGTTATGTAGCCCCATCAAAATTCTTACTAAACATAATTTGCTTTGTTATGATAATGTTGGAGCATACAAACTATGCTTTTCATAGGCAATTATGAAATAATTCACAGTTTTGAATACATACTTTAAGATACACAGGTATTGCCATCAAGTTCAATTTTTTGATAACTTACAGGTGTTCCTGGAGCTACCCTGGACACTATTACCGGCATCTTCTGATCATATCCACCCTTTAAAAACAAATTAAGTGAGTAATAAATCACAAATGTCAGAAAATAAACTTAATAGACATGAAGGGAATAGATGTACTGTTACCTTTACATTGAAGCCAAACCTTCCATTTTCATCTGGTTTCATTCTGATCATAACAAGATTGTCATGAGGGACACCACCATTGGGCTAATAAAGAAAGATTATATTATATTAACATACATATTATACATAATTAGACTTTGAGGATACTGTATGTAATAATTTTGCAGTTTCCTCATCAAGTAACTGTTCCTAGACCATTAAGAAAACATCAAGTAATGGTACAAATGGTCTTATCTTGAGTTTTACATAAAAGGGAAAAGTTACACATCTAGAGGTCTTTGAACAGGCTGCCCAGGGAAGCTGTGGAGTCTTCCTCTTTGGAGACTTTCAAAACCCACCTGGATGCGTTCCTATGCAATCTGCTTTAGGTGGCCCTGCATTGGCAGTGTGGTTAGACTAGATCATCTCCAAAGGTCCCTTCCAACCCTAACCATTCTGTGATTCTGTGATATAACTTAAAAGTGTGTTCTCTCAAAGTAAGAAACAGAATTATAAAAGACTAATTGGCTTCAAGCAGGCCTAAGAGAAAGAGTTCACTAAATGGAAATGCCTCAAAATAATTTTAATTAAGACCTCAGTAAAAAGCCTACAGTAAAAATGTCAAATGATGAAAAATAAGATAATTGAAGGTATAGGGGTTTTTTTCTATTAACAGCAACATACTGGTAATAATCAAGGAAAAACTTGGCAAAATCTTGGTTCCATATCCCCTAATCCATTTCAGTATAGTGGAATGTGAGGTGAGACACATGCTCGGCACCAAGCAATCTCTGATAATTTCAGCTGCTTGCTTTTCAGTTTCATTCTGATCACACAACACCTTGAAAGAAACTACCAATAAACTGAGGAATATTAAATACTTTTTAATCTGGAAAAGTCAACTTAGTGCCATTGAAGTGATTTTGAGTTTATACTTAACAATATTTATTTCATAGGGTGAACATCAGCTAGTACTTCTATAGTTTCTATGGTGAGCACATGAGGTATTATTAAAGACATTTGTTTCAAGCCAAAGCATAAAACTGATATTCTGAAAAGAAACCAAACAAAAGAACTTCTTAAAACAAACATTCCTCCATGTAAGAACGTTCAAAATTTACAGGTTCAATAGGTAAACGAAGTTTGCTCAGCTTGGCTCTTAAATTGAATTTCAGGTGTTTTAAGCTCTTGGTTAAAGCAAAACTCCCTTGAACACATTCACAGTAATGAAAAGATGAAAAATTTGGGGAAGGAGGAGTAACAGTGTAAATTAGTTATAAGGAAGGGTGTTTAAGAAGGAAATTCAACAGCTAAATGAAATCAAAGTGGTGAGAGAGTTTCCTTACAATATCTGAGACAGAGCAGCAGCAGTGGTGCAGAACCCTGAAGTGCATTCTGGTCAGAAAAGCAACTTGGAAAAAAAAAAAACCCAAACCCCCAAAACAAAAAACAAACCCCCCAAAACCTGAAACAAACCCCAAACACATTCCAAAACTTAAATTCACAATTTTACAAAATTTCCATCATGCTGTATTCCTTCTTCTCTAATACGCAAAATGAAAAGCCATCAGCAGACCAAATTAGATCTTCAACTACAACAGTGTACTGCCTTAAGCAAGGCTGCATAAATGTGGCCTACTGGACCACAGCAAACAATCACACTGACAATGCACAGAGAGAAAAGAATCTCATTCTCATGCAGCTGTGTTGGTTTTGCAGAACTAAAAAGATTTAAAAAAAACAACTGAAAGTTATTTTTGCCAGTTTGGTAAAGATAACTGAATGCAAAGCAGAAAAACTTGATGAGTAACGTAGCGTTAACTTTCAAGACAGAACAGTACTTTAGTATGACGCAGGTAAGCACTGACAGAAGTCAAAGCCGTTAAAAAGTCTTTTTCATTATTTAAAGCAAACTTTTTTTCAACATTTTTCAAATGCTCAAAAAAATGCAAGTGTCACTTCTGTGAATTTTATTAAAGCCCCCAGTATGAAATTAAATATGGAGCTTGTAAGAATCTTAGCTCTGTAACAAGGCCTGAAAGAACACCCTAGGCTTAGAGTTCAGAATGCAAATGAAAATAAACCAAAGGCATTTCTAAAATACCAGTTTTGAGAGCTGACTCATAATTTTGAATGTCTGAGGTTGGCAAAGCTTTTTATGCAGTATTTGCGACATCTGGATTTTAAACAATTTTCCCATCCTGCAAAGTATCTCCTGTCCCTGGTTTTTATCACTATAAGACCAAGAACCACTTGAAAAAATTCTGGAGGGGCAGAAGAAAAACTCGCAAAGATGGTTAGTGAGATTTCACCTCAGGCAATAATCAAGTACTGATCTTGACTCATCTAGCATACCCTTAAGTGTGGAAAAAGAACCTGCTCTTTGATTTTTACATTTGCTGTCACCAAGAGATTCAAGAAACCTCTCCTGACAAAACCACTCTAGAGCTGATAGGCACTTTCAGTTTCAGTTTTTTGATAAAAGCTAGATTAAACACCAGTGGTATTTTCCATAATGTCGTCTTTAAAACTGACAGTAAATGACCTCTTAAAGAAGAGGTTAGTTAGAAATTTCTGCAAGTGCTGAAAAGCTAACATTCAAAATGCTTACATATCCATCAAAATGAAAGTCATTTGTTGACAACTGACAAAGGACTACTCCAGCAGGTGGAAAAAATAGTGGGAGCTAGCAAAGAGACAGGATTTATAACGGAAATGCTGCAATGTAATGCACAAACATAAGAGCTCTCTGAAATGCAACAGAACCAAGCTCGTGAAAAGCAGGACTATCATTCCAATAAGAAGCAGAATAGCTAAACTGGATCTAAAAACTTACTGTGGATTTTTCTGGTGATGAAGGAACATCAAATGCTTCATTTATATGGTTATCCAGTTCTTGCTGTGAGTGCGAATGATGAATTTGATTCCAACTGTTCTTTTTAAATTGTTTGGGTGGTAATGCAGGAGGCTGCCCATCTATAGGAGTCTCTTGAGATCTAAATACCAAAATAGAAGTATGAAGTGATCATGAGATACTGGCAGTTCCTTTAGGGTTCCAAATAAACTGAAAATGCTAGAATAAACTCTAGAGTTTGAGAACTGAATGTCTATATGTATTTTTAGAATCACAAAAATGTACTTTGGTAGAATATACTGGAAGTGTATGTTTGGCCATGTTGCTGCTTTTTTCTTGACAAGTAACTGTACACAGAACCAGTAACTTCCATCTTTCACACGTGACTTTTTTTTAAATGGTTTTAGTATCATCAACCCATTTTATGCTGAAATATTGTAAAACTCACTGTATTTATACTCTGCACTCTTGCTAAAAAAAAAAAAAAAAAAACAAAAAACAACCCAATAACTAAAACAGATATGTCACTTAAAGTTTTCCTCAGTAAGAATATCAATTAATTTGCATCTTAAATTAATGCCTGCAATTTAAATCTTAAAAGAAGAGACAAGCAGCATAACTGATATTTGGCTTTTGATCTAAAAACAGGAGGATTGCAAGCTGAAGACAACTCAACTGCCTCCTTGCATTTATTTGAAAGGCCCACTGGAAATGAGTGTTAAACTTTAATTTTTCAATTAAAAGTATGGGTGTGTATTTGAAGACAGCTTTGTTTTTTTTCCCCCCATGAACATTTTCCCCTTTGAAACACGCACAGCTCTGAAACACTGTAAAAAAATGCATTTATTGCATGCATTTTTTAGTTGAGTTATAACACCATTACTGAAGATTAAATAGCAGAAGGTTCTATTTCTGCTTTAGAGCAGCAAGCACTCTACTGTAGATTAATAAAAATGTTCTCTATGTTTATGTATAATACGGATAATTTCCTTTATTAGTCCTTTTGGAATAAAAGCTTAACTATAATTTGTATTACATAAACATATGATTCATCTTTCATTATATGGTTTTATATTTAAGAATTAAGAACATTTTGAGAGGCCCAAAAAGGCAGTTAGCACATAGTTCCCATTAACTTGTTTGAATGCCAGATTCTAAATACCAGCATGCCTTCCTCCCCACTAACCACTTTAAAAGGTGTTATTAAGTCATATAACAACTTAGGACGACAGCCCACTGATACTAGTAGCAAATCCAAAAACCACCAAGAATGAAGTTACAGGTTACAGCTAAATCTAGAGAGCATGCCACCACCAAAAATGGGTGCCTCTATTCCTTCTTTCACACACACCCATGGCCCCTTTCTTTAACCATTCTAGCACTCCTCCCTTGGCTAAGGCAGCTCTCCAAGCAAGCAAAAACACATTGATGTTTTGGACAAGGCTGGGTAGCTCTCTGCTTGTTCAACAAGGAGAACTGATTCATCACAGGTCAACCACTGCGTGGGGAGGAAAGTACACTCCCAGACGCCAGAAAGAGAACACTGTCCCTTTCGTTATCAGCAAGCTGTAGCAGTAGCTCATAGTATAGTATCTCCCTAAAAAGCAAAAGGAACGACGTGAGTAGTCCTACTGTATTTTACTGGTCTAGCCACAGTAAACTGTTCGCAGGGTAAGACTCCCATTATGAGGCAGCACAGCATTTCAAGTTTCTGCAAGTTAGAAAACTGAAGGCACACATCAAATTCCATACCATGTAATTTGTTTCTACACAGTTAAAGAAAGCTTGATCCCAGATTCATGTTTTCAATTAAAAAGTCAGATCACAACTGTCTACAGTGATTTAAAATAAAGGATGAACCTTTCAAAAAGCATGAAAATTGAATTGGAATTAGAACACTTGACTTTGAAAGAACATGTTTTCCTTTTCAGTTTTAAAAATCTAGTAAATTTTCTTAGAAAATATTGACAATTTTTTTGGCCACTGTATGAAACAGTACATTTGAAAAGATCCTAAAAATATGTTTTCCAAAATGCTTCTGCTGAATTTCTACTTTCAGAAAATATTTTTTTGACATACAGAGTTAGAAGAAAAAAACATGACTAATTACTCAGTATCTTATTTTCGAAGAATCTCATGTTCAAAACACACTAGGAAGTAAAAATAATATTCCTTAACACTTTTCAACACAAGTGACAGTAAAAAATATCATACTTTTAATCATACTTTTATTTTAGTTTTCAGGATAAGCAGCTTTTCTAAATCAATCTTTGTGGAGAAAGAGATAAAATATGATTGCCAACATTTGCAAAATGAACTTTCAAGGCAGCTATAAACTATTTAGACATTGACACAAAGATCACCCAGAGCTTTTTAACTGCCTATGCATTTGTTCATTCAAGTCTGGCCAGCACAGATTATTCAGCCTTTTAAGTGAAGGGCAACATAGCTATGTATTTTCCTGCGAACAATTACTCCTGAGAGTTTTAAACTGAATAAAAAAGGCACAGAAAACACGTGTAGAGACAAAAAGTCATTACGATAAAAGCAAAAGATGGGATCATATGTTTGACTAGATGTTGGTACATTCATGACAACAAACAAATTCTTACGAAACATACAAACTTTTAGAAAAGATTTGAAAAGTTACTTAAATGAGCATTTTAGAAGCAGCAATGCAAGTACTGTAATATATTAGCATAATGAATTGTGAGAACTAACAATGAAGCCTTGGGCAAAAACTTCATTGGCTTTATATTTGCCCAGTCAGCTTTGAATTTCCTTATGAATGCTTAGACAATGGCAGTGAAAGCAGCCTATTTTGCACGCAAAGCAGCACTCTGTTACTGCATTCATCAATTTACATAATAATAAAATAACACACAAACCCTGGCACTGACAAGCTTGGGGTATTTTTGTTAAAGGTATCCGGTCTGACCTTTTAATATATTTAAAGCAAAAGTTTCATACACCACTGCCCTCCCCCCCCCCCTCCCCAATTTATTAAACTACACACATATCACATGCTTTTGGAATTTAAGGTTATAATTACCTCAGGGAACTATAAGCAGCATCTCTCAATAGAGTTTTGAATAGCATATGCAGATGAATTAAAAAATGTGGAATGCAAGGTTGCATAAGCTAAGATACAATATTCTCCTTAATACTGCACTGAAACTAATTTCTTCTGCTACGTTGACTCCAAACTCAAAAAGATCACGAAACCCAACATCACCTGTCTGGTTACCTTCCCTGACTTTCTTACATACGAAAATATGATCAATTAAAAAAACTTCCCAATAAATTAGCGGATAGACTACCCAAATTATTTTTTTCCACTCAGAAAGGTCAAACTGTTAAGAAACAGGTTTTTTGGACTCTAAACCAATATAATTTTAAATTATATAGCTATTATGAACTTCATGAGTACTATTTTCTTTCACAAATCTTCAATCTTAAATCAACATCATCTGAAACTTTCAGAAGACCCTAATGGTGTTCATGCATTTTTGACAGTGAATGTCCTCATTCAAAAAAAATACTTTATGCTAGATAACTACACTAGTTTAATTAAATTAAATTCCACTTTAAAGCTTCCAACAAAGGAAAAAGCCAAAAACAAAAGCCAAAGCTTAGTGACAGAAGAGCAGCACTTTGCGTGGGTATAAAAAGTGCAAACTAATGAAAAAGAACACCATAGTTGCATAACTACTTTACAAACCCACTTCCTTTCTTTTAGACCCATTTCCATGGCAACTTACACAAGAAATCAGGTATTAAATAAACAAATCCCAAGAACACTCAGGAACATCTTTTTCAATTTGAAGGCATATGAATAAAAAGAATATTTAAGAATTGTGCTTACTTGACTGTATCACTCTACCATTCAGTGTTTGCCATGACTGACTTAAGTTGGAAGTCTTGGAACAGAAGGAACCTGACCCTGTGCTGCTTTTGTACAGCAAAACTCTAATATGAGAAAATATTCACAAGCATTCCAGAGTTTTGAGACTCCCTTGCCTTTCCCAAAGAGCCCACCAAAAATAAGGGGGGGGAATTTTAGATTAATTAGGTGAAATTAATATCAAGTAACTCTGAAAGCTAAATAACCAGGTGATGGTGAAATTATAACTATTGTACCCTATCATAAAAAATGCCCTGTGTTATTTTACAAAACTTTAAAAATCTGGTATTCTATTTCCTTCCCTGACGCTACATACAGTTGTTAAAACTGAAGGTATAGTCCAAGCAAAGCTGCTGAATTGTGTCAAATGTCTTCCCAGAATAATTTTTCCCAAGATGTACAATTTGGCTTTATAAACGTGTACTTATGTACGTGCTATTTTTAAATTCACAAAAGTTTTTAAATAATTTGCACAATTTTCTTACTAAGATTATACAAAATTATGAGGGCAAGTTCAGCATTACATGTATAGCTCTATATAAAAAGGTACAGTGGCAGTGTTAATACAGTGTACATTGGGCACTTTCTTGCCCCAATTCATTATTGTCACAAGTAACTGAGTATTTCAAATATTCAAATAATTCAGTATTTCATTTGTCATCCTTCTGAACTTAATACACAATAACAGGTTTTATTTTGCCCACTATAGCAAAGCAAACTTACAGTTTCAAGAATAATCAGCGTAACAGAAGCCTGACAGTGCTATCTTAAAGATACTCCTTAACAATACACATGTACTAGGACTCTTAGAATGCTGGAGTGCTAAAAAGGTATTTTGGCAAGTAATTTTTAAAGCTCACTCATACTTCTGCACTTGGACAAGAAGCAAAATTTTCAAACTCATGGGAATTAAAAACTTTTATCACGTAACAGTTCTATGAAAAAAATTATTTTCACTTCCACATCCAGACACTAATGGTTATGTTACAGCAAAACTGCATTTTGGCTGGGTGGGGAAGGTACTGTAACCCTTCACCAGGAACATGTTAGATATAGGTCTTCTGTAAAACAAACTTTTCAGTAAGGCTTCTGCTAATACTCCAGAAATAACAGCTACCTTTTTTTATTTGATTTTCTGGCTCTCCCTGCATGCTACCTTACTGTAATGACCAACAAAACTTACGGTGATGATTCCAGTATGATGCTATTAGCCTGCGTGGAAGACGGAGATCTGTGATTTACAAATACTTCACTTGGGGATGTGTGAACTACATGGTCCACTAAATGTCCAACTGATGAGGGTCGTAACCGTGTTCCTTCTTGAGTGAAGGCAGAGTTGCGACTAAGAGGGAAAGCACAGCAGTGCAATGTGAAAAGAATATTATTAGTCTGCATTTCATACACTACCACAAAGGGATATTAAAATACTTATTTACACTTAGTGCAAGCATATGTTCATCTACAAATTTTTATTAAATAAGGTTTCAAAAAGAACAGAAAGAATTATGTTGTCAGATCAACATACTATTCATTATTTTCCTTTTTAAAGTGTTCAAAATTTATGTTCATAGACACTAAATGGATCATTTTTTAATTTATTTATTTTTTTTTAATTAAAGAAGCTTGAAAGCATTATGGTCCAATGAACAAGCTACTGAACTGACAGTCCAGTCAATGAGAAGAAAAATTAATCCCCAAGAAAAAATTCCTAGGTCTGTTCATGGCAGAATTTAATCTGAACATTTTATCCTCTGCATCTTCTCCTAGAAATATCATGAGCTTTGCACCATGAGCCTTATTTCTGTGACCCCAAATTTTCCCATATATAAAACTAGCACAGTGACATTGGCACCATTTTTAAATGATTTAAAACATACATGATTAAGTTATATTATGCTATAAGCATAAATATATTACAAAATTAATCTTACAAGAATTTTTAAATGCTACAGATATTTACAACAGTCTTTTGAATAATATGCAATCCAAAATTGGGTAATACTGATACTTGAGCTATTTTCAGCAGAAAATACTGGTTATTTCCCCAAAGAAACCAGGAATGAGTTTTCACTAACTATAGACATAAACAGAAAGTTCTACTGTATGGGAAGAGTGAGCTTTGAAAGGAAATGCAGAAAAACTGAGGGTAATAAATCTGCAAGGATTTCTGATTAAGTAACTTAACCCAATGTCTTAGGAAGTCGTATTAACAGAATAAATTGTTTCAAAAATATCACCCAAATTTTATCACTAGCTTTTTCTTAGACAACAAATAAGTTAGTTTTAACTGCTCAACAAAACTCAAGCTCTCAAATTTAGGGTAGCATGCTATGTCTTACACTTCTTATAGGTTGTGCGAGAAGTACCTAAAAGTGACCCCCAAATCGTTTCTCTTATCTGGAGCTAAATGTTCTACAGAACCATTCAGCACGTAATTTGTCATGTTATTTATCTCAGTAATACAATAATCCTTTTATTATACATACAGGTCATTCACATTAGAGGTAGACAGTTACTTCTAGAGAGAAGATTTGATACCACTTACTGATTTGGGGTTCCAGGTGGAGACCGTGATGGCAGGCTTTGTGTTTCCAACCTATCGTCAGACAGTGAATTCCTACTCACTACTTCCCAGTCCATCCCGCTCATTAATTTCCGCGCCAAGGGTTTACTGGGGGATCTAGAAGAAGAAAATAAAATGACTAACCAAAAATTATATGAGCAAATACAAATTTGCCTCATACAAATACATAAAATTCACCACAATTAAACTGATGTGCTAAAACAGACAACAAAGTCCTATGAAAAAAGAAAATAGAATTATTCAAAACTATTTACACAGGCAGTTCTTTATTTTCTCAAAATATTAATCTTCCGTACTCTACAAGAATGTCAATGAAATACAGTCATGAAATATTGTTGGCTGGGAGGAAGACAGGCAACATGGAAAAGGAACCCACTGAACTTCACTAGGCATTTCTAATGCCTCAAAGAGAATCTGATTCAAAAAGATAGTCATTAAGAGGTCTGAACTTAGAAATAAAACAGAAGACAAGCAAACAAACAAACAAACAAAAGCACAAAAAAATCCCAACCCTCTAAGTAACACTATTCAGCCATCTCAGGAAAAAAAAAAACAGTGCAAACATCAGCCAAACAAAACGTCCCAAAGACTCTGAAGAACTAAAAGTGGGGTAAGTCATCAACATGACAATGGAGCTCCCAAGTTTTGTTTAGTCATCAGGGATTTTCGTACAGGTGACAGGCTTTCTTCTAGAACATGTTTTGTTACCTCTATGGCAGATGTAACCATTCTATTTTCACTTCTTTGTGGGTAACCAAACTTCATTTGGTTCTGTGCCACAAAAGTCCTTCAGGTTAAAGGTCATATCACCATTTTTTTTATACAAAAGTAACAGCATTTTCTATTTGTTGCCCTTTCTTGATGTTGAGGAAAATTTTCTACTCATTCTTGAGTAATCCCAGGATACTTGCAATCCCATTCTGCTGTTTCTTTCACCTATTTCTTAAGCACAAATGACACCATACTTACAATCCCTAATAAAATACTTTATCTCCCTTTTATAGTGGAAATCATCAAATGAATCATGGAAGAATTGTGGTTGCTTTTTTTGTAGCATCACATTGGATGGTTCAGTCATCCTGCAACTAAACATACTCAGACTTTTGTTGTTTGTTTTCAACTGAAAATTCTTTATCCAACAACAAAAAATCTTTTAAATAATTCTTAACTGTCTGGTGTATTTTGTGTTACCAGGCTTTTACTCCTACTACTTTCATGCTGCTACATAGTTCAAGCTTCTCCACTATCATTACCCAACTCTTTCTTGCTCCAGTGAAACCTCAATTTCATCAGTCTTTTATGCCATGACCATTTCATTACAATCTGCCTTTATATTCTATCATGACACCCTACTGTCATGATTTCACCCTGGCCAGCAACTTAGGACCACGCAGCTGCTTGCTCACTCACACCCCGCCATGGGATGGGGAGAACTGAGAAAAAAGGTAAAACCTCTTGGTTTTGATAAGAACAGTTTAATAACTGAAATAAAGTAAATAAAGTAAAAGAAAATAACAGTAACAACAACATAAGGGGTGACCAACAAGTGATGCACAATACAATTGCTCACCACCCACTGGCTGGTACCCAGCCTATCCTGAACACTGATCAGCCCCTCCCAGCCAACCCCCCCTAGTTTTATACTGAGCATGATGTTCTCCGGTATCCCTTTGACTAGGTTTGGGTCAGATGTCCTGTCCCTGCTCCCTCCCAGCTTCTGGGCAGAGCATCAGACACTGAAAAGGCCTTGATTAGGGTAAGCAACAACTGAAGCATTGTTGTTTTATCAGCGTTGTTCTCATACCAAATCCAAAACCAGCACTGTATAAGCTACTAAGAAGAAAATTATTCCAGATGAAATCAAGACATCCACTTTCCACTTTTGCACAATGAGGTGACAACATTATTGTATCAGCATAACTCCTTTATTTCTTGCTCCAGCTTCATACACCTGTATCACAAAATAACCTCTGCCTTTGCTGTTTTTAGGACACATGGTAATTGTTACTTATCTTCATCATCATCTTACTGATTAACTGAAAGTGCAAGTCCAGAAGGAAGGAACTTTGAGAAATTAAGGAAATACCCACACACAAATTATATCCTTCTGAAAATAAGAACCTTAGTTGCAAATACATTTTTGCTTATCAAGGAACTTAAAGCTCAATGCAAGCCACCACCTTAAGCAAAAAGAGTACACAGGTACTTAAGTCCTACTGATGTCAGCAGTGTCTGTTTGATACTAAAGGAGGGGTGGTCAGTGCGTGAAGGTTTTATTTCTGGTTTTACACTCCCAAGCAGTTCTGAACACGTACTTTCTGCTTTGCTACCCTAAAATTTTACTAAATAACAGCTGACAAATTTCAGACAGTTAAGTGAGATGGGCTGTTCTAAATACTACTGTTTCAAGTCTTACTACATGCAGGGGAAAAAAATAATCTGACAGCATATTGATATTTGAAAATAGGGAAAATAATTATTTAATTCCTGAGGAAAAAACACATGTTTTCTTCACTATTTAAGCAGTATTAATTTTATTCAAAAAGTAATTAGCTTGATATCACGTAAATTAAAACACTTCAATTTCTGTAATTTGCTTCATATTGGAGCATCTCAAACCACTTACCTATTTTTCTTCTCAAACATAGCAAATCTGAGCAGTTCTGAACAGGTGAAACAATAAGAAACCTGCAGATCTGAACAGCATATCTAATGTTATCTGTTCATTCTTCCCTTACTAATCAAAGTTATCATCAGCTAGACTTTGCTGACAGCATGCCTGCAGCCAGAAGATTAGCACCAAGAGCCAGCTCTGCCAAGAGGTGGATTCTAACTAACCAAAGAATGGGCTGAGGGAAAAATGCAGAGGAACATAATATATCCAGTGCTAAACTGGGTAAATACAGGTCTGCAGGTACAGTATTTTCTGACAGACATGCAAAACCTTCAGTGAATAAGCAACAACAGTAATACAGGAAAGTTGGTGTGTCTATATATATATATTGGTTTTTAAGCGCAACACAGAAAGGGCACTATTCTTGTCTGTATAACGCAAATTATATCACAAAGAAAGACATATACACAGAGAGAGAGGGAGGGGAGAAACCCCAAGTTTCTCAAAAAATTCACCTCTGACTGCTTCAAAAAGCCTCTACTGCACTGCATCTTAACTGATAGTTTATAACTATGTTTTTGAAAACTTCCTCAATCTATGCAACTAATGAACTAAAATAAGAAAAACACCTTCTTCCCCATCAAGAAAATCCAGTGTTAAGAAAACTCACCTTTTAGTATGGGTAGGGTCTGATCTTTCAGAAACAATAGCGTACTACCATGCTAAACAGCTGCAGCATTTATCAGCAAAGGTTTCAATTACTTTATTAACAGCCCTAACCTCAGAGTCCCACCCACATGTTTGTTGCCTCCATTTCCTGTCTTTGCAGAAATTTCAAAGAAAAAATTACCACACGGCAGCATCAAACTTCTCAGTGCTGTGGCTTTTTCATACTTGTCCTCCTGCCAGCACTTCTAAATCTAACAATAAGTTATTTCTCACTCCAATTTGAGATTTGTTGTGAAATATTATAGCAAATTTCTCCTGTACTGCTAATTCTTCACAATATTTAAAAAGCTTTCTCATGCCAGAATACAGCTGAGGAGATGGGAAAGGGGAAGTAAGCCATGAAAAACTTTCAAAATTCTTTAATAAAGTTTGAAATTCTAAAGTCCATGTTTGTCTGCTCAGTCTGGATACTTGTACTGTACCTCAGCACACGGCGCTGCTTTTAACAGAGTAAACTCTTTCAGATTTAATTTGTGGTGTATCTGCAGAGATATTCCTAAATATGTTGGAAGAAGTCCTATCTATCTGAGTAGGGACAGAGATTTTACCTGCCCCCAAAAATCAAAGTCTTACAAGCTTCAATACTACATCAAACACATACATACACACAAAAAACCCAAGTAGAAGGGATGAAATCACATAATACAACTAAAAAAAGGCATGATAATTTATACTATCTCAGCTACAGTACACAGAAGCTTTCAAAGACAGAACTGGTTTTGTGTCCTGCAAGTGCTAAATTCTTGCAGGAGCTGGGAAAGAAAGAGGGTATTATTTGGGAATACAGGTGAGAATCTTTAAAATCACTTCTGTCCCAGAAAGAAATACAACCTGGAGCCACAGCCTCGCTTTGTATTTTGATGAAGAGCACAGGGACGTGTTTCTCAGCAAACCTCAAACGACTGCTTCAAACCAGGAGACTGAAACTACACAAATCTTCAGGGACACGCCAAATTACATATGCAATTTAAAGCAACTGAGGAACTACTTAATTAACCTGAATAAATGCATGGTTGAAGCAAGACTGGATTTCTGGAAAAAGAGATTGTAACTTAATGATCGGGAGTTTGCAAATACAATGACTGAGATACCTACTCACTATAATACGATGCTTAAACTACCTTTTAGTACATACCATCAGAACTGAACAGAACTAAAACACTTTGCAAAGACTTTAAGAGCAAAGAAGGGTCTTTAAGAAATCTTTCAATTTATGACTTGATTGAACTTTTTTGCACTTTTATTATCTGCTTTCACTTTTAGTATGCTCCTGAGAATTCTCGTGGGTATTCTTGGGTTGTACATATCTTACAATAAATGAGACCAAGAGAATAGCTATAATAAAGATTAAAAAAAAAAAAAAAACTAAACAAACACAGCAACACTCTTCTAAATGCTGAAGTTATTGCTTCATGAAGATTAAGAAAATAGCATCTACCGAATGTATCAAATTTATTACGGACTATCCATTTTTAAAAATTAAATCTAAGTGTTTTTATGGTTTGGAAGTAAAGAAATCCATGAATACAACTTCAGCTAATTTTAAAGTAAAGTCCAGAAGACAGAGCTAAGCCTGCTAAATTGTAGGTTATAACTGCCTGTTTTATTCAAATGGCTGTTAAGAAATTTTATTTTTATGTCTGGTGCTCTCTGTGTTCCGCTCAGTGTGAAAGGATCGTTCACATTTGGCAATCACCATTTCCCAACTTAGAGCAAACAGGTAATTCAAATAACATCTCAATATAACTCTGTTATTTTCTGACAATGAAATGATTCAAAAGTTTGCTTAGACAGTATTAGCTCAATAAGGCAGTTTCTGGTTATACAATGGTAAGAGTGCAAATCTGGACAGCTCTAGAAAAAAAATTGAAATACTGAAACCATCTTTTTTCTTAACTGATCTTGAACACACTTTTTGATGTGGGAATAATAAAAGCAACAGTAAGTACTTAATTTTTTTTTCTATGTTCACTTAATTCTCAAGACTGACCTGACTGTAATGTTACCACACTCTCTCTTCACTGCAAAAGGCAACCAATACCCAGCCGAACTTTCAAAAGCAAACAAAAGGAGCTGCTTGTCCGTTGAACACAATGACTTTGTCTGAGAAAGACACACTGAGAAAGAGAAAGGAAGGTTCCAGGAAGAAAACCCACATTATACCTGGAAAACCTTAAACAGCTAAGTTTGTTCTCTGTACAAATACAAAAGGGCTAACATCTGCTCAGTATTTCAGCTTGAAATGTAAATGTTCAGAAGACCAAAAATAAAACATGTACTTATATTAAGCTTCTTGAACCACATAACATCTTATGTTTCAAGTTTTTACACCTTTGAAAATACTAGAAGTCTTTAGAATTGAAAAGCTACTAATTGCACACTGTGCTGGGGAGGACAGAGGATACGTGATCTACTGAAAGCTTTTTGAGGTGTGTATTTATGGTATACACCATAAATTCCAGCTCACTGATGTACACGCATATACCACAGACATTTATCAGACAATAACATTATTAAAAAACTCTAAATAATAAAGCATTCTCCTCACCTTTTACCTAAAAAGCAACAGTGGAAAATAGATTATTGAGGACAGAAAAGCCAAGTATTTTTTCAACTAAAAAAAACCCAAAAGACTTGAGAAAACATCAGAGCAGTTCTAGCCATGGCTTTCAATTTAATCCAGAATATATTTTATAAAATGCAAGTGACCCTGGAACCATTTGTTCAGCTCTGATGCAAAGGGAAGAGTGCCATCTACTGAAGAAGAGTTTTTTAAAATTATAAATATATTCCTCAAACCAAGAATTGGCTCTCCTCCACCCTATTTACTTGTGGGGAATTGGCAAGTTCAGAGTGCAACAAGAAAAATAGCTTTTAATTGATTCATAACTGTAATTTATATATATAAAACTCTGTTGTCACAGTGCTGAGTTTTCTGAGGGCTAAATATGTTGCCCCAAGTAAAAATTAACACAGGTTCCCAACGTAAATTGAGTAAAATATAATTCTACAGCACACAGAACAAACTGGTTTTATAAAACCTACCTGCTGAAAAACAGGTCACAGCATTTCTGCCCTCAAATCCTTCTAATATGTAGCTAAGTATCTACAATGTGCCTAGCTGAAAACTCAAATTCTATTACATTGTACAGGGGGAAAGAAAGCAAGGGAGACACCACAACATAGGAAATCAAGGCTAAATTCACCAATGATCTGAAAAACAGTGTTTGCAGGTACTTGAGAAAGGTTGGTGGACTTGTTACTAAGTCTGTGAGCATAAATTTGAACTCCAGAGTACCTTAAGAGGTAACTATGGTAAAAGACATTAAGATCTCAACAAAAGTATAAGCATAAAAAAAGGACAGAGCATGCTCCCTCCTCAGAAGGATTCTTTCTATTAGTGATTCAGAGCAGACTGCCGAACAGGTGCAGCAGCAGTTTTACTTTTGAATACTGAATCATAAGTTCTAGATGAAGAACTACATCTATGTCTTGACTGTTTTCCTGTAACCACTAAACCCCTCAGGAATCTTAAAGAAAGTCAAGTAATAGATTCTATGATTAGCCAACTACTCTGTAACAGAATACCATCAGAAGCAGCTCACCCCCAAATTTTTCATAGTAAAATATCCCATCGGGACTTCAGCGATAAAGCTGTTCTCACCAAGTGAGACACTCACAGTACCTTATTCTAAAGGAAGTATGTGTGGACAGTTGTAGGCTGTTATCAGGGATAAAACATACCCATTAACTCAATGTTTTAATGGATGAGTTAAAGAGACTATTCTTTGCAATAAGGACAGCACAAGAAGGGCTAGTACTTGTAAGAACAAATTACGCATATTGAAGGCTGTTCTGAAAGAGGAAATATTAAAGAATACCCTCATTAACTTTTTTCCATCATAAGATTCTCCCCAATTTCTGGCTGCCTCATAAAGACACCATCCCATTTCAAAATTAAACTCCCTAACATGGTTAAGTCAAGCCACCAACAACAGTTGACAATAGTTGCTCTTTATTTTACACATTCGCACACAGAAAACAGTGATACCCCAACACCTAAAAATACACAAACAGGAGACTTACTGATCTTGTACAAATGTAAATTGCTTACCTTGCAAATACCCTATCTTTGTTTGCTCTTTCTTTACCATACTGGACAGACTGGACCTCTGTTCTCCCACTGGAAAACAAAACAAAATCAAACCACTAAACACAACAAATTTAAGATAACATTTTATCGCTTAAAATTGAAACATCCCTACCAAAAAAAAAAAAAAACCAGCAACAAAAAAACAAAATCACAAACTAAACCCCAAATTCTATTTCAGTTACGCTCAAGCAATTATGCCAGTAATTCAGTAAAATGTAACTTTAGAAAGCATTTGAGAGAAGTGGAGGTCTTCTTTCCTATTATAGTGTAACTGTAACAAAGACCAATTAATTTCAGGCATAACATAAAGCTTTCTCTTCCTTTTTCTTCTTATCCAAAGCAGTAAGAAAGTCCTGCTTGGATCTTTGGATAACACTATAATCTTTCCTGTTACAGCCACAGTCACATCCCCTCTGTACTCTTCCTAAACTACTCCCTGAATTGCTAATAACTTAGTCACTACTTAGGTCAGCAAAATACCATGAAGAAATTAGATAATGAGCACATCAGGCTTGTATTCTTCTATACAACTTGTCAAAACCAAGATTAGATCTCAGAACTTGCTGACTTTTCAGATAAGAGCAGATGTCTTGTGTCAAATCAAAGATTCTTTATAATATTTCATAATTTCTGTTTTAGAAAAAACACAGGGGTTTTTTTGAGTGTCTATCAGCAGTTAAGAAGTGGGGGCAAGAGACCAGCAAATCTCCCTCTTGCAGCCACTTCCCCATTTATAACTTCTGACCAAGGCAGAGAGTGAGAAAACACATGGCCTAAAATCATGGACTCATTAGAATAGCTAGGGTGGGAAAGGACCTTAAGATCATCTAGTTCCAATCCCATTGACATGGGCAGGGACACCTCACACTAAACCATGACACCCAAGGCTATGTCCAACCTGGCCTTGAACACCTCCAGGGATGGAGCATTCACAACTTCCCTGGGCAACCCATTC
>JANRGW010049508.1:0-20294 GCA_024733675.1 Psilopsiagon aymara
TTGGTGTCATTGGCAAACTTGCTGAGGGCGCACTCAATCCCACTGTCCATGTCACTGACAAAGATGTTGAACAAGACCGGTCCCAACACCGATCCCTGAGGGACGCCACTTATTACTGATCTCCAGCTGGACATTGAGCCATTGAGCATGACTCTTCGCATACGACCATCCACTCCGTTCTTTATCCACCGAATGGTCCACCTATCAATTTGATGTCTCTCCAACTTAGAGACAGGGATTTCATGTGGGGCAGAGTAGAATGCTTTGCACAATTGCAGGTACATGACATCAACTGCTCTACCCCTGTCCATCAGTTCTGTAGCTTTTGTTATACATGACATTAAGGGAGAAAAAAGTGATCTCACTATGTCAAGATGGAGAGTATCAGTGGGTGGGTACTTGGAAAAATATGATTCTAATTTTAACTTTAAAAATCAGCACATTTGCCCTGTAAGTTGTTAGACCATGAAGATGAGGCTGTGTGGAACAGGATGCTAATTCCATCATGGCATATAACAATATTTTTAAGTAAAATTTTACTTTATTTTTAAGGCTTATGTCAACTTTATCTTTAGTAATGCACTCTCACAATTTAAAACATAATGTTGAGAAGTAGCATTGAAGTCTTAAAGTACCCCTTGGCTTATGAAAACAGAAAGAAAGGGAAGACTTTCCATTAAACTTATTTTTTCTACATTATTTATTTGTCTGTAGTGTAAATCTATATGCTCCCTAAAAATTACACAGATAAGCAAAGCTGCTGTCTCAGAAAGCACATACTCTAAGTGTACTCAAGATATTCAGCAGTGAGAAGGTGGAGACAGGCAGCTGCCTTAGGTTTTAAAGAGAAATTTGAAGGCAAAGGAAACATTTGACAGGTGAATAAAAGTGTGTTTAAAATGTACTGGAAAGCAGGAAAAGAGGGTGAAACTGCCAGTGGGAGAAGGCACTTTCTAAAGAAAGGAGTATAAAGCCACTCTATTTAAATAAGACAAAAAAGCAGAGGTATACTAGGGTTATGTCCTTGGTGGTAGAGCAGAGGAGAAGACGGATTCAAGCTTATGGTTTCTAGGAACACTGAAATCTGAAGGGCTCGGCAGTGATGAAGGTCCAATACCCTATATTTGGGCTGCAGTGAGCGCTGGTAGATAGGAAGGGGACAGAAAAATGTGTTCAGGAAATAAAAGTAATGGGTGAGTAAGGAGTGGACATGAATCCAAGGAAAGGATCTTTCAAGCTCATGTTTTAGACACTATCAACTCCAGTGTCGATTAGCTGTCTGTTCCTATCTATCTATCTATCTATCTATCTATCTATCTATCTATCATCTATCTATCTATCTATCTATCTATCTATCTATCTATCTATCTATCTAATGGTGGTTTTGTCTGTCACAGATTGTTCCTCAGCTGTTGGCTTTTGAGGAAAATAAATATCAAGTGCAACCTCATACAGAACTCCTGCTCAAAGCTTGCACATCATCGAAATTCTGCTTAAATCCCATTTTGAAGATATCGGTAATTCACAAGTCTTAAATTCCTTAAGATCAGGAGCCTGCTATTTGCTGTTTGCTTGTGCTTTCTGACAGGAGACACCTCAAACCATAAAGTACATTTAAATGAGTTCCCTGACCCACATCATATTTATAGACATATTTGTGGAATTCTCTGTTTCTGTTACCAGAACTGCATTCCCACTGGTGCTCACCAGCTGTGCACAGACAGAGAGGTACTCTCTCTAACCTGAATCCATGTGAATTTATGATAATTGCCTGCCCTTGGCATGTTTTCTCACAGTCAAGTGCAGTTCTGGTAGATGAGCGCAGTGCAGTGGGGCCTGGCCACTGGCTCCCCATGAGACAGTTGGGCTGAATGGTTTCTGACAGAGTGATCATAGTTACTTTTTTTATCTAATCCTGGAAAAATCCTCTCCATGCCTGGTGCTCAGTGCTGTGAAGTCCAGCCTTGAAAATGAAGCCTGAGTAGAAATAGTGACTCTTCAAAGTTCCTGTTGCTACAATTTCAGACACACCCGGCAATTTAGACATTAGACGGTCTCTGGTGAGGTCCGGTTCGCTTAAAAATGATTTCAGCAATGCTGATTAGCTAATAGCTGATTGGCTGGTAAGACTGGCAAGACTGTGTGTGAGGACAGGAAAAATGCAAAGTCTACAAGCATCTCCTATGATGTGTTTAATCTCTTCTTAAAAACTATGTGCGGTACGTGCACCCTGTGTACAGTTATTCTACTTTTAGCTATGGCTTTCTGCTTCAAGTTAGTAGTCTTTGTGTTCTGAAACTCCAATTTTCTCTTTGCTATTCTCTTTTCCTTTTCTTGAGTGCTGTCTCCAGAAGTTACAATTCTCTTGCAACTTGTGTAGTTTCACAGTTTAGGGATTAATGAATTGTGTTATATTGCAGCATTGCCTCTTGTACTGAAATTACATTACAAATCAGCAGGGTGTATCTCCCACTTCTCCACAAGTGCCTTATGAATAGTCACAGTCCTGCTGTGAGAGCATCTATAGTGACAGGGGAGAGAGGTCTCCAATTTATATGTAAAAAACCAGTAAGGTTTGTGCTCCCCCTCCCTCCCCCCAAAATGCAACCATTAATGAGGAGGAGGGGCTAATAAATTAATTTGCCAGATATGTTCATATCAAAGTCTCATAAAATGGTTTATTTTACCAGGAAGCCTTTTTTTTTTTTTGCCTTTTCCCAGTGAAGTGAAGTGGGCTGCAATGCGTTTGACAAACCACTCATCCACTGCTAGTAGGAATGAGCATGGAGTTAAATCAAAGAAACAGATGTGGCTGGGTAAGGCCAGTTCTCTTTTACATGTCAAAAAATAGGAGCATGTCCATCTGTTTTGTAATTTGCTGATAGTGTTTTGGTTGGCTCGGTGGAAAACAGCAGTCAGACAAGCACTCTTCATGCAGTATTTGTACTTCGTGCCACCAGTCCAGTGCAGGTCTTGGTTCCTTAGAGCCCACATGCATACCTGAATACCCAACTTCCAGATTTTGTCCACTACTAGCATGTTTGAAGGTCAACAACATCCTTCCTGGCTTGCTTGGATTATGCAAAGGAGTTTCCAGCAGCTCCACGAAATGTTATCATAGAATCATAGAACAGTTAGGGTTGGAAAGGACCTGAAGATCATCTAGTTCCAACCCCCCTGCCATGGGCAAGAACACCTCCCACTAAACCATGCCACCTAAAGCTCTGTCCAACCTGGCTTTGAACACCGCCAGGGGTGGAGCATTCACAACTTCCCTGGGCAACCCATTCCAGTGCCTCACCACTCTCACAGTAAAGAATTTCTTCCTCATATCCAATCTAAACTTCTGTTTAAGCTTGAACCCATTACCCCTTGTCCTATCACTACAGTCCCTAATGAGGAGTCCCTCCCCAGCATTCCTATTAATCTGCATAACTGTACAGCAAGGAGGCGACAACATACCAAAGGCAAGATTAAAGGTCAAAGAACTCAGCCATACCTGTTCCTGCTCTCTCTGTTCCCCTTTTCCTGAAAACACTGCGCAGCTGGGATTTTTGAAATAACAATAATAGAAAGTTGGGATTGTTGAAATTGGACGTACATCAAGGGAAAACCATCTGACCAATATTTATATATGACAGCTGTCTTACTAATATGTGTGTCCCCCCCCATTTTTGTTGGGTTTAATTCAGAATTGGCAAGGCTGGCTTCTCCTTATGGAACCACAGAGCCTGCCTGTTGAATTCCTCTGAACCCTCCAAAACAAAGATACAGTAAATCTTCTTTTCTTGGGAGTATAAATCCAGCTGTTTTCTGCAGCACTGCTTTTTAAAAGGCTCTGTTTCTACATAAAAAAGAACAATGGACCATTTTGTTGGTACAAGTGGTGAATCAGAACATTGTAGCATGCTTGCAGCCCTTTTAATTCTTATTCTTTATCAATAATAATGCCAACATGTCTCCTCCGAACACCCTTAAAATGCATTCTCAAATAGATTTCAGACTAGGGGTTTTAAGGAAAAATTCTTTAGTTTGTTTTCATTTTGCGTTCAACAAATCTAACTCTATACCCCAAATCTATTATTCAGGAGAGGATATCGGCATTGTATTAGAATATCTTTTCCTAGATCCTGTCCAAAAGACTGAATGCAGAAGGGTGAGTGCATCCTGGACATCTCACAGAGTGCCTGCTAGCTATGACATGGCTCTGCTATACTCTGTTTCTTGTTTTATGAAGTTTTGAGGATTGATCATCATCTCCTAAATGGAGATCTCTCCTCAGGATTGTTGATGGGAATGAGTTAGGATTTTTTAGATAAGTCACTAATTCAATTCAACTTTCTGTAGGTTATATGAAAGAGAATGAAAGATAGAGTTAAACCCCCACACTCACCTCCAGCTGTCTTTGGCCAGCAAATAAGAACCAATTTGATATCACACTTCAAAAACTATAAAAGATACTCTCCAAATACTCATTTTAATACTTTAGTAATTTAATTTTAGACTTTCAGTGTATCCATGGAGCTGCAGCCAAACACAAATTTCTTGTCTTCACATATTTTCAGTACAATCCAAACCCTTTTACTTCCACAACATAAAAAAGTTCTCAGCAGAACAGTAGTCCTATTCAGAACAAAGTGGCTGTTTTCAAAGTCTGCATGCATACTTTAAATTGTTAAATACTCTTACAATTTTCCAATCCAGTAAGCATGGGAGTGTTCCTCCTTGTCCTGCCTGTTAAATTTAGTTAAATGCTCTGAAAAGAGGAGCATCTTGTTCACCACTGGAAGGGAAAATCAGGAAATAAAAATATTGACTCAAGACCTTTGCAGGACAATTAAACAGCTAATGAAAGGACTGAAGTTCCTGAAACCACAGTGAACAGGAAAGAAGGATGATGTGTCTCAGTTTGGCACTCCTCTAGGTCCTACTTCTGATTCCAACATTCTTTGTCTGTGGAGATTATAAAGTTATTCTGCAAAGCACCATGAGTAACAGGCAAATGCTTCCTGAAGTATCTCTCAACCAAATAGACATTTTATTCCCTATTTCTATTTTTTCAGAGAGGATATTAACATTGCTTTACCTTTCCTTTGGACAACTGACGGCACCTAAGCTGTGGCAAAGAAACTTAACACTGACTGATGCAGGCAAAGCCCAGTCTTCCTGTGCAGCTGCTTCGCTGGCTGTCAACCAACTCTTCTGAGGAAAATGTGGGAATAACTCTAGATACCATGAGCAGGAGTATCTCTCCTAAGGGCCTGCTGGAAAGCAATAGCTCTTCATTATCATATTTTTTCCAAACCAGCCAAAATAAGCAAGTTTGTTGCTGAAATCCTGATCTGTCCCATAGACCATGATTGGGAGTGGAAGTAGAGTCACAGTGTCCCTTCTGGGCTGCTTTGGGCCTCAGCACATGCAGAGACATGTGCCTGCTAGCAGGAGAGAATAGCAAAGGGGAAGGGTCTTCTACCCCACTTGTGAAAACATCAACCAGCGTAGCTCACGCTGGACCCACCTGAGTGGTTACTAACTCCCTGAGTCATGCATCAGTCCTAGCAGCTCAGGATTTTCTGATGGACAAATTGAGCTCCAAAACTCCAAAGATAATGTTTTGCAACTATAGCCTGGCACAGGTTTTCATTTAGCTGAAAATTATTATCCTTGTTAATATCTGCCAGCTGAGTTCAGCCACAATCCAGAATCCCAGTAAATACAGGTGGTTTTAGGTTTTAAAGTGACAGGCTGAATTGGAACCATCTATACATGTGTAAGTAGAGGTAATGGGAGAAAAGAAAGGGAAATAGGCATGAAGGAGGGTGAAGATGTGTGTTCTTAAATCCAGAATGTCACTACATTTCCTCAAAGGATGAGAAGACCCATTTTATTCTTTTTTTTTTTTTAATGCTTTTTGTCACACTGGTGTGAAATTCAGGTACTACAGGCTATGCTTAGAGCTGTAGAGAGTTAGGAGGAACAAGGGAAGTTCAAGGCAACTAAATTCATATCTAAAGATTCTGTGTTTCTGCTTTTCTTGGGAGTACCAGATGTAGTGACATGTGCTTCTGGGCTCCATGATCCTGTACCATGCGTTATTTTCCAAACTAATTCGTACTTGTCATAAACCCCCTCTATTTTAGGAGAACTAGAAGAAGATATAGTCATTTAAGGGTCATCTAGTATCTATATTCTAATAACTCTGTAAAGACAGGGGTGGCACCAGCTGCCTAAAGAACAGCAAATATGGAAAGGCAAATAGGCATTTATTTAAGAAAGCTGAATACTGGGCTAGACAAGAAGTGATTTGGTTAATCCCATGAGTGGAACTGCCGGAGCTTGCCTTGTTCAGCAGAGGCTAACAGGGGATAAGTCTGTCCTGTCATATATCAGGAGGATGAACATCAGGAAGGGAAAAGAGCTGGTTAAGCTAAAGGACAATATTGGCTCAGGAGGAAATTGTTATCAACTAGTCATGAATAACTTGAAAGTGGAAGTCAGAAACAATTTTCTCACCACCACAGAGAGGCTCTGGAGCAGCCTGCTGGTAGGAGAAGTAGACACGAACTATTTCTTTCAAAATAGAGCCCAGGGAAGGGAATATATGACATAACAGCCTGTGGTAGCAGACACTGGGGTTGATGTGCTCCTAAGTGACAAAGAACAATCACTGGAAAGCGCCCACTGCCATTTCTTGTGAATGTTGATGCCATGTTTACCAGGGTTATCTCCTGGACTAAAGCTGCAACTCCCTCCTGCTGCCATCGCCACGTGTTGCTGACTCTGCCTTGCAGCGAGGCACAGGAGTGCCCTAGCAGAGGCTGACCTAGACAGAGAAACTGAATCACAAGGGTGTTAAGACTTATTTCTGGCAGAAACTGAGTGCTCACTGTTTTATGTGTCTGGGAACCAAGAAGGAGAGTATTTCTGAGCTGATCATACCCACTGCACTCTGGATAGTTACATGTTTGCCCAGAACTGTGCTAAAGCCCTTCTCTCGAAGGATACAGAGGTTTGGTGACCTGGCAGAAGGCTGAGCCAAATGTGACATAATTCACCAGGTTTTCTGCCTCTTTGTGCTGCAGGGGAGCCTTAGCAGTCCGGTGGGACTTGTTCTGCTGCATAGAGCAATGCCTTATGTGTTGTACTGGCTTACAGTGAGGCTTCTCCCACTTTTGTTGCTTGAATTGGGATGGCTTAGTCAGATGTTTCCTACTAGCACTGGAAGAACACCTTACTCCGGAATATCTATTTGGCAAAGGATTTATTTGCTAGAAGGATCTTGCATATAATTTTATATCAGGCATATTTTGAGAAGGGGTTTCTTGCAACTATTAGCCCTCAAAAGGCAGTTTTCAGAGGGCTTCTCACACAGATAGTAAATATTTAACATGAGTACTGATGACTATCAGAATATGTGTGTTTGCATATGTAAAAGAGCTTGGTAAGGGTGCTTAAAGACAGGGATAACCTTTCTTATACCAGAGCATTTCAAGCGGTTGTTCTAATTCCCACTTTCTGTCACCTGTTGTTACAGGAGGCTGTAAAACTCCCTGTCATGGCTGATTTATTTTGTACTACTCTTAATCTTCACATTATGTGTAAGGAAACATGCTGGTGAAGGTTCAATGCCCAGAAACACAAAGTCTGATCACATTTGTAAATTACCCTTGTTACTGTGCAGCTAGCAGCTGCAGATATTTTTGCTGGGTTTTTCTTTTTAATTAAGCAGCATGACAAGGAGGGTTGAATGGAAGAAGCCCAAAGTAACAGATCAGTGTTTATTTGCACTGACATCTGAGATTGCCTTGAAATGGTTTTGGATATTCTGTCAAGAAACTGGGAGTCTTTGAATATTTTCTTACTTTTTTCTGGGTGTGATTTTTATGTTATATGGCAGAGAGACAACTTTTATTGTTGAAAATTACTTTTCTGATGACCCACATATAACTGATTTTGTGTTGCTATCAACTTCTTTCTGGAAATAAAAGGAATCTGTTTTCCTTTGGTTTGGATTCTATTTTCTCTGAGATCATGGAAGAGAAATAAAAATACTATGCTTTATCCATAATGACATGTAATATATTTTATAAGGGTGAAAATAAATAGTATGACTACTAATAATGAAAGAAAAGACAAAGGCACCTTCAGAAAAATGTTTGAACTTACTGTATTAAGTAGAGACTTTAGAGTGGCTTCATATTTTTCTTCTAGAAGAAAATCTTCATGCATCATTCATAGCAGGCATGGTTTTCTGTTCAGTAAGCTGCTTCTTCACATATTACCTTCATTCTTTATCAGTCATAGATGACTCATTCATATAGTTCAGGAAAAGTACAGATCTACTCTTTTGTACTACGAATAAAAGAGAAAAATAACTTTGAATGCTAAGGAAATAGTTTGCAATGGTAAGCAGATGAATTGAGCTCAATGAGAGTGTTATAATAAAGTAGTTTTATCAAATTTATCTCCTGAACAATACACTTTTGCAACACTCTCCTTAAAGTAGAAATTTCCATTCAGTATGGGTACATGTATGTGATGTACTTAACCACATGGGGTCAGTTACAAAACAGTCTGGGTCTCATGCTGTTTTCCGTATCCTGGACTTTTTTTGGTCATTTTCTGGCTCCTCCATTTGTCACTGAGAGTTTGACAATGTAAGAGTCTGAACTTTAAAACCTGTTTCTGTTTGAATTAGAGTTGATGGGCAGAAGTCACATAAAAGAACCCTAGCCATGTGAAAAATAAGCAAAAAAGCTGGTTTGGTAGAGCTGTCAAAAAGGAGGCCATATGCAAAGAATCTTCAGGTGGTTGATTTAGCACATAAACTAGGCTTGATCATGAGTGCTCACCTTCCAGAGGTGCTAGCCTTGCTTCTCTATGGAGCCAAAGGAAAGAAGCAGACACAACGGTCATCCATTTCTCATAGGTGAGATGACATCAGCTTCAGTTGCCTGCAACTTTATGGTCTCTATTTTTAATTTGACCTTTCAGATCTAATTGAGCCCCATCAGGTTTTGGCTAGTGTTCCTAACTTATTAAACCTAAGTCAGGAAGTTCTAACCAGTGTTTACTCAAAACAACGCTAAGGTCAAAGAATGAGTAAGAAAATAAGGTTTTCAGAATTAGGCTCGTGAAAAGTGTCTGAACCCATTGTGGTACTAAACGATTTTTTTTCAGTCATGTATCAATATCTGCTACATGATACATGCATCATGCATCAGCTTCAGTTTTGCCTGAGCTCGTGTAAGATTTCTATGTCTTATAGCTCCGTAATCAGAAAAGACTGTGAGACTTGCCTCTTGTTCATGAACAGTTATGAAATCATATTGATTTCTCACATGCTATGGTAAGGAAAATATGCTTTAATGATAGAGGGGTTTCTGTAGCAGAGATTAGTTCTGTCTTCTGCATTTACTGATGTGAAAGCAAGCTGTTTTGGCAGATAACAGTGAGGTCATTCTCCTGCATTCTTTTCCACTCAGCATAGTGATATTTAACAGAAAAGAAAAGAAGTCAAGCAAGTTACCATAATAATGACTGTTTCTCATCCTTGATTTTGGGTTTTGGTGCTTCTGTTTTCCTTGATTTTACCTTCATGATGAAAAAAGTATTCAGCCCTAAATGAAAACATGGCCTGTCCCAAGAAATGCAAAACACAACAAAATAGATGTTTTCCTTTTTTCTGTCTTCCCTTCCAATAGCAGCCCCCATTCAAAGGATTATTTGACATTTGTTATACTTCAAAGTATTATTCAATTATGAAAAGGACCTCAATATCTTAAAACAGATTAAAATTTTTAATCGAAAAAACCTTTATGGATGCTTCTTATATTTTCTGTTTGTTTTAGTTCAATTTTTATTCAGGCAGTCCTGTAAAGTTCAGTTCACCTAACATTAAAAGTTCTTAAAGCCAGTATGTAATAAATGTAACAAATACTTCTTTGACACATGGATATTTAATATTTCCAAAAGGCATAAAACAACATCTGATGTTGGACACGGATGTATGTCTATTGCACTACTCCAGTGTCTCACCCTACCCTAATTATAGAATAAATTTTGGTATAGTAAAATAACTTCTGAATTTTAATGTCTGGCAAAATTGCTTCATCTACAGATAACTGTGAGCCCTCAAGCTAAACAACATGTCCAATAGCAACTATAGAATACGTGCAGCAAACTTCTGAATCAGTTCCACATGTATTTAAAGTTAGTGGCTTCTAAAGCTGTTGTTCCCACAATAAGAAGAAGAATTTTGCATTTGTAAAGTCATACCAAATTAGACTATGCACTGTGTTTCAACATCCATTTAAATAACCTAATGCAGACATGTTAAACAAACTTTTTGCACAACACATAATGGGGTGATTGATAACAATTAATGTAAACCATGCTATTTGACTATATGATTTGCATGGAATGAAGTGAATCTTGCAAAGAAAAATTGCTAACTTCATAATTTCTCAGAACATACAGTAAAGTTGCATTGCAGGTTTAAATTGAAAGAGAATTTTTTTGAGGATATTGCCTTTTGACTCTCAGAGGGAGCCAAAGAAATAACTGCAGAAACTGCATTTTAGTTAGATGAACAGTGTAGAAAAAAACATCTGGAAACAAAGATTCATTGGTTGTTTGCATATTTCTTCAAAATAAAATCTTACTAGAATTTATTTTATTCCACTTGTATCTGGAAATGAATTGTGGCCTCCTGTAGATGGCAGAACTTCAGCATAGTGTCTTATGCATGGTGAATGAAAACAGCATTTAGCAGGGTGATAACACTCTCTATTTTAAGACGAAATGAATGTTCCTAATAGAAATATCCATATTTCTCCTCTGATCACCAGTAAAACCTTATGGTGTGTTTTTTCTGTATTCTGGTAGTCATTTAAGTTAAGAAAAAAAAAAAGGGAAAGTCCCTCTACATGAAAGTGAGGTGGTGGTCAGGCTGCCTCTCATCTGACTGCATTAACCTAGGGCTGCGACTTCGCAGCAACACCAGAACTGTCCATACAAGAGCAGTGGGAAGTCCAACACCATGTGTACATTGTCTCTAAGCACCGTACATTCTGCCTGACCTGTCCTGAGCTGTTTGGCAGGGACCACTGGTCTGTGGTATGAAGCCTCTGGTGCTCGTTGTGGGGCACCTCTCCACCAGGGTTCACTGGAGCAAGAAACATCCATCTGATCCCTGCCAAAGAAGTTCCTGTTCATGTCATCTGTTAGCATATGACCTCTATTTTCTAAGCACAATCTCTGGCAATTGTAATATATGCTTTTTCTTGCAATCTTTTTTTTTGGAGCATGCTTCTCCTTTTCCAGCATTGTGGTAGTATATGTTAATTTGCCATTATAATTTGCCCTCCTGCCCTGTACCAATAGCCTTTCTCTAATCAACATATGGCTTCTTTCCATGGCTTTTCAGTCACTATACTGATTGAAGATGCTGAGCAAGTAATATTTTATACTGAAATGGGGTTCAATCAGAAAGTTAGATCATAGCTAGATCAAAAGCACCAGATGCTGATACGCTGATGTGTATTCCTGTGAACTGAGTGCATAACCTCAGATTTAACTCATTTTAAAAGAAGCGGAGTAAAATAAAAGGGCATGGTGTCCTGGAAATGATTGTTTGCTGGATTCTGTAGTAAGAAGACACAGCAAGTAAGAATGAATTTAACAGTTTGGCTAAAACTCAGAACAAAATATAAGAGTAGAAGATTAGCTCTAAAAAATTGGAGTGAATGCCTCAGTATTCTCTTCCTGACAATGGCCAGAACATGAGAACAAGTGAAATACAGAAACCCCAAAGTATGTAGTGGTTCTTCAGCATCAGTCCCTCTTAATCATTTCTTTAATGAAATAAGGAGTCATTTTTTTTCCCTCATTATATTTAGCAGTAAGATCCCATAGCTTTAGATACTTTGAAGAGGAAAGGTATTAGGCAAACAGGGTAGACTGGTCTCCTTGAATATGCTCATTCTGTAATATCTGCTTTAGTGGAGGCAGAGGCATGCACTCGCTGGAAGTCATTTAGTAATTATATCAGCCACTTCAAGCAACAGCATGAAATCTGTATTCAGAGGGTTTAACTGAAACTATCTCTGTAATGGCTGGAGCAGGACTTGGCCATAGATCAGACAGTATAACTAGAAGACAAGGCTGAAGACTTTAAAATAATAGATTTCTTATTTAGTACAGCTGTCTGCATTACAATTAAGAAGAAAAACAAGGGGAAAGGTTTAGTTAATCTGAAAAAGTCTTTCTCCCAGTTCACAAAAATGTGCAGCTTCAAATAGTATATGGCAACAGAACATTCTTGGGCACAAGCAAATAAATGTCATCCTGTATTAGAGGATGGTTTGGGTTTTGAATAGCCAAGTTATACAATGACTGCTGTTGTATTTGAACATGGAAAAAAAGCCAGTTCCTTTTGGAGACAGGACAATGTATTTGCACAATAATTCTTGTTGATGGAGTGAGAGAAACAGCTGTCAGTGTTCTTTTATATCTTCTGAATTTTTCCTCAATAGCCTTGTACAGTAGCTGCTTATTTCTTAATGGTGACATTTTACACTCCACACTAGCTCAACATAGGTATGAATGTGAAGCCATTTGCTAGACTGGGGAAATAAGCCCCTTAACCTCTCCTACAAACCATTGTTTCTTTCACAAATATAAGAAATACATCTATCCTGAAACCTCATAAAATGCTTCTTTTGACAGGATTACAGGATCAAGAAAGCACGTGCTTGACAGCTGTTTATTTCCTCAAAATGCAGCTACAGTAGAACATAAGTGCAGTCTAAAGGTTTTCCAGGTTTTGGCAAGAGGAAATAATTGCAAAGCTAAGAAGAAAGATGGGAAAGGAGAAAGGCTGTTTGAATTTTGTCTGACCTTTACTTTTTGTAGAGCTAAAACTCTCTGGAATTTATTAACTTTGTAAATTGCTAATATTTTTTGTACATTATCACACAGAAGTTTATATATTACTGCAGTGGAGCTATATTGATACTCAGAAGAGAAGAAATCTAGAGAAGAAAAGTCTAACAATTTCACTGACATTGTGATGACATCCATCTCAAATTAAACGAATGTAGATACATGCAAATAAATAAACACACATATATACACAAATATATTCTAATCATTGAGTACTCTCTCCTTATATAGCCAGATAATGCAAAACATCCATAGATCATCATAATGCCAGATCTATGTCTATTTTGATCTGTGAAAAGCAGGCAAGGATCACGCTTTATAAGTTGTGTTCGGTTTACAAGGTAGAATTTAATAGTTTTCCAACTACCAGTACTACAAAGTCAATTGAAAAAATGGGATCAAAGCAAATGAGCTTCTTACTATCTCCAGTGGTGATGATAATTAACCTGCAGTGAGAACTTTGACTGAAATTTTTTTCAATAATACATGAGGCAGAATAACATACCAATCTCTCGTTCCTGAGCATGTTGCATTTGCATTATTACCAGTGATAAAATTGTTTTTATCTTCAGGAGTCAGGTGGGCTGGGTGAAAGCAAGCATGAATTCAAAACAGTATTTTTCCTTAGTGCATATATGTTTATACAGGGTGAAATCAGAAAGGCCAATGCATTTGCACTAGTGTGACTAGTATAAACCAAATTGGTATTACAGACAGGAAATCAACATATTGAGGTATAGTCCAATGTTTTGTCCAAAGAAAAACAATGAATCTGGTGAAGGGTCTAGAACACAAGTCTTATGATATGTCCTTATATAAGATAGGCAAATGATATCACCCATATAGGGAACTTGATGTTTGCCCTTTACAGAGTTATAGAAAGGCAGTCACCGAATAAAGTAAACAAAAAAATTAGTGGGTCACAGCATGGATAATTAATCTTTATGATTTTTTTGGAGATGAAGGTTTTTATGAGGTAATTACAAGTTACACTGAAACAGTGGTGGATAAAGTATGCTTAAAATATAAGATCATCTTGTAGCTTGATTAATTAGGTGATCATCTCACTGCTGGAATAATTCAGGATCTCTTATTTCATTCCAGTTTGCAGGGAAAGTTTGGTTTAAAGTTTAGGATATATCAGAGTACCCCACAAATGGAGATAGAAAGCATGAAGCAGTTTTAGCAGCTTATCTTTTAGATGGTAACTTAAACTTCCATATTCACCCACAGTTGAGTACTAGAACCTAATGGAGACTCCTGCGAGAGGTTTAACCTAGTCACAAATGATATTCTTACCAAAAGCTTAGCAACACAGAAAATGAATTAAAATCTGTTCAAAAAGGAATTGCAAAGAGGACATTTCTTTCTTTACAGTTTTGCATCTCACGAGCTCCTCCATAGAATATGCATTTTTAAGTAGTATCAAAGCATAGAAAGGCAGATGGCTCAAAGCAAAGGTCAGAGCAGCATTAGAGGATGGCAGACAGATCACAGAAGTGGTGCTACTGTGAGAGTAACAGCAAAGAGCTCCCTGCTGTACAACATCTAATGGAGCTGCTCTTTTGATGCCATCTCAGTTTTTTTCTCAGGTAAATCACTTCAGGGCAGTTAGTCTAGAACTGCCTCCAGTTCCTTTCTGCCAAACAACCTGCTGCAGCTGCATGGCTGACCATTGGGTGTTATTCTTGGCATGTGCCTAAAAGCTTCTTATTCCTCAGGGGTACATTTAGAGTCTGATTTAGCAATGTAGCAGTGCAAAGTGATATCTGAAAAACATAATATTCTTCAGTGTTGCTTGATCATATCCTGAGGATACATCAGTTTCATGTGAAGCCACCTGCTTTAGCCTTATCCTGAAATAGACTGTATTCCCAGAAGATAGCTCAGAGCACACCTGCTAATGGTAAATGTCAAACATGGCAGGAGACAGCATCACAGTGGCATCCTTAGTATTCTGAGAATCTCTGTGGGAGCTTTTGGGAGGAGTGAAAACCTGCCAGTGTGCATAACAGATAGTGAGAGGGGAGAAAATAGATTGTGTCTGCCATGACAACAGTATGTCTGTGCAATGCCTGTGCAGCTTATCGTGAACCTATCATGAGCTGTGTGCTACTCCGTGTGCCCTTCTGCAAGGCGGAGGTAGACTTGCAGGACACTGTCATTCTTGTGTGACATGCTGCACTACTGCATGCCTTATGCTGTTTTCCAGTCAGGAACAGACTGATTGTCATGTTCCTGGTCTTTGCTCCTGTAAGTGTGCTGCTGGCTGGAGAGCTTGCTGCAGAAGTTTGTCTGCAACATCTGTTCTGAGTGCTCCACACCCAGCCCACCGTGGATGTGACCAAAGGGTGAAAGTCCCAAGAAGTCCTGAGGGTGGTAAGTGGAAGAGACACCTTCCATGATTCTTATATCTAGAGGCTGCCCTGCAAAAGTAAATTCAGGGGTGTAGCTTAATTCCTCTCACTTTCCCCAATGACTGCACCTGCTGCACTGTGCCCTGTGATGTGGGCAGGGAGAGTACCTCCTGGGCCGTGGGTGGACTTGTGCTGGAACTGGACAGTGAAGGTGGCACTTCAATGTGGGGATGAAGAGAAACTGTACATGAGTAGTGGAGGGCAGGAGTTAAAATCAAGCTCACTGAGCCACTGCTGTTTCTGTGCATGCGCAGGGAGAGTTGCTTGGGTATTTGGTGCTGTTTTGAGAGTGGTAACATGTTACTTAACCCATTCAAGTGGTATATGGTGCGCTGTATATGCAAATGCAGATGTTTCAAGGTGCATCTCAGGCCTTTATCTTACTGGTATAGTTTCTGTGATGTCTTCTGATGAGCAGAATGCTGGGTATTGGTTGGTTTCCCTACTGATATTGACCAGAATGATCATTTCTGCTGTGTCTCACGCCGTCACTTTCAGCTGTGGAGAATTCTTTCTCTTGTCAGAGTTTGAATCTGTGGCAACATAAAGATTACTTCGTAGCCCAAATGACTTTTGCTCTGTTACTGTCCTGCAGAGGGGCACTCTCCTCAAACAGAAGCACAGTGTGATGTTTTGATGTTTCAGTGTGTGATCCTGCTTATGGTCTTGGGGTTGGTTTGGAGGACTGTCTCAAATAGAAATAGTAAAATTTAGCAAAGTCTGCAACTGTGTTGCTTGTAGGCCACTCACTCCTGACAAAGCTATGCCCTTTGCTTTATTCTGGCTTCCCTGACGACAGAAGTTTGCAGTTCCTGCAGACCATAGGGCACGAATGAACTAGTATGTTCAGTGCCAAGCTCTGAGGGACCAGAGCTCCACAGTGAAATAGGGTCTGAACCGAAATGAAGGTACAGGTATGAAAGTCATGCTATTGTGGTGTCCACCCTTCAAGAAAGATATAGAGACATCAGACAAGGTACAGAGAACAGACCTTAAGTCATTAGAGTTTGGAAAATACATTTGTATGTTAAAGCTCCTAAGAAGCTGCCTGTTTCTTCTAAAAAGCCATGAGGAGTAATATGATAACAATTTCAAAACAACTACACAGGAAAGTATTTTCTGATAATAAGAGAATATTGATTTCCAAAGCAGAAGGCTTAACATGGTTTATAGCCTACAGACTGAAGGTGAATTGGAAGTGCAGGTGATCAAATTCTGAAATAAAATTGTACCTTGAAACATGACGGATTCTCTACTTTTAAATCAAGATATTTGTGTTGACTTAAATGGAGAAATCTCTCATTGATTTATAAGTTATGATACAGTTGAAAGAGAAATAGTAGGGCCTTTGCAATAATAGTTGAGTTAGGTTCTTTGCTCTTTGTTAGATGGGAGGTGCGATTAGTTATCATTGTATTGTTTCTTTTGGCCCTCACAGTAAAAGTATTTGTGAACTTGACGAATGATCAGGAGCCTTTTTCTTTCACATGCACTTGTAGGAGTATTTTCCTGCTGAATGCTTTTTAATAGATAATAGAAACAGAAAAAACAACATCCTATTATTATTATTATGCATCAAACAAATGCTGATGTGATTTACAGGTATGAAGAGCTTTGTGTATGCAAATATGGAGATTATTAAGAAGCCTAATATAAAATAGGGGATGAAAATAAACATGTGCAAACTGGTCTTGAGTATCTTTAGGATAATTTTAAATAACTCCTGCAATTTTTAAACAAAATACACAGTTGGCAAACAAGTACTAGTGCTTTCAAGGATTACAATAGAGAAAGAGCCTGGCGTGAAAGGAGAAGCAAAATCATAGCAAGAATCATTTGGCATTTGATTTGGACAGAAAAAATTGAAGATTGTTTGTGTAAGTCTGGGTTTTTTCCTGGGATGAGGGTTTCAGAACTGTGTGGGCAATAGCAAAAATACTTCTGAACATTCTAAGCTTGCAAATTTGACATGATATTCTGTCCAGAGAAAATATCACGCAGAACTCAAGGAAGCAGAAACAGAAAGAGGAGATATTTTCACAGATATTTTCAAAGTTCCCTCAGTTCAGGAGGCATTCCTAAGGACTGTTCATAAGAGCTGCACAACCTTCAAAAAGCATGGGAGTATATGAAATAAGATAGAGCCTAGTTGATATATAAAAAAAGTGTAAGGAAATGTGTTTAGAATCTTGAACGGAGAAATATTTGTAAAAGCAGTGTTTGAAGGGTTATTCCCTACTTCATTTTCAGAAAGAGAAGGCTATCGTTCATTAATTTGACAGAACCATTTCTAACTCATTATAGATAAGATAGGGAAAACAGTGAGAACATGATCTCTGCTGAAGATTTTCAGCAGAAAGACTACTCTCTAATCCATCAGGGGTTAGCTTATGACATATAAAGTTGTAGAAAAGAAAACACATTAAATCAGGTTTAACATTTAACAAAAATAGAGGATGGCTTCACACAGACCAACTTCACTTCGAGATTTATTTTTTTTTTCTTAAAAGCCCCCAACAATCCATCCACTCAGAAAATCAGAAAATGACCAGAGTAAGCGAAGTTAGAACCCAATAATGTGAAAAATGAAAACCACCACTTATTCTAAAAAGCCTATTTAAGAGGAAGATCAAATGAGGTAACTGTTCTGGCCTTCGTAGTGTTCCACTGGAAACATGGGAGGTTCATGTTAGATGTCTTGAGACCAGCAAATAAGTAGCTACTAAGAGTGGAATATGTATACCATAGCAGCTGAGGCTGTCAAACTGCTGCAATTAGCCTTGGTTTGGGACTATGAGATTCTGCTTGTGGAGTTAAGAGTTGTTAAAAATATGAGCTTTGATCATTACCTGTCCAGAAGTCTAGCTGTGGTTCAGCATTGGGAAAGTAATTTCACCAGAGATTAAAAAAGTGCTTGAAATGTACATCTCCTGAGACTGCATAGATTTTGGGAACTTAAAACAGCCACAGTGCATAGCTGTGTGTCACCCTTCTCTGTTATTTTTCTTCCCAGGCATACTCTAGTCAAATTCCTTTCCTGTATATGTCTAACATCTTGTGCAATGAAGCTCAAGACTCATTTTACGTTGCTCAGCTTTAGCATTCTTTACCAACTCCAGAGGAAGTTTGGGAGCAACAGTCAGTTACACATGCTGTTGGCTCTGGATGTTTTATTATTTGCTGTTCTGGCAAAATTATGAAACAAATCCCTCAGACAGATTCCTCTTTCACCTCTACTACCCATCTGGCAACCAGACATACCTGTGATGGTCTGGAAAGGCGGAAAAAAACAGGCTTAAAAAGATCTGAGTCCCTTAAAAATTTGGCTAAGTATTGTAGTACAAAGTGGCAGTCTGCTGGTCACCAAATTCTCACATTCTTTTCCTTCAAACCTCAGGCATATAATGAATTCGTTATATGACTTACTAGAAAATGTGGTATGGATAAATACATTTGTAATTTGATTTGTTTGGCTGTATATAATAAGCACTGTAATAATATAGCATTATCCTGTATTACATAGTTTGCTCTCAACTGCACCCAGGAGATCCACCCTGCATGGAAAGCATGGAGCTTCGATGAACACAGTGGTTTTCAAAAATGAAGTAACATACGCTTGGAACCTTAGGTTTATCAGTAACCAGAAGTCTCAAAACCAAATGCCTCTTAACATCTCAGTAAATGAAGTTGTGCTGAGTACATTTCTGGACCAGAATGGATTTCTACCAGAACAAGACTGATGCTGGGAGATTTCTGTGCTCTGTTTAGAGTTAGGAGTTAATTAGATACCATCCTTGTAAAGCCTTCTCTTGTGTGTTATTTTGGCTAAGCTTTCTTTTGCAAAATATTTTTCATAAGTCTGGTGGTGGTGAAAAGATATATTTATTTTCATGCTGAAAGAAAAAACAACTTTGTTTCTGTACTAACTCTTCTTCCTCCTGTCTAGGAGCAATTAAAAAAATAATGTATCATGGGATGAACCTTACATTGTACATTTTTATTTACTTTTACAAAACACTAAGCAGTGCAGTGCAGTGTCTTCTGGCTGGTAAAAGAGCAAGGAGGTTGGGGGTGGTTTGGTTTTTTTGTTGTTAGTTCTTTTCTTTTCCCCTGGTATCAGCCATCAGCCAATTAGCTTTACTTTGGAACTTTCATGCCATATTTGCAAGGCAGCTGTAGAGTGAAGCAAATTAAACTAGCAGAGGTGGAGCTTCCAAATCTCCAGTTCAAATAAAGTCAGCACTGGTCTAAATTTGCCACAGTGTCAATATGCCACAGCAAACGTAAAGAGCATGTACGTATTAAACAAAGGAAACAAGCTTTTTGGGACTTATTTTCAGATGTAAAAAAATAAAGCTAAATTATGTACCTTTTGTGTTTTTTCTCCCCTATAAAAATTACGTGCCGATCTTGCTGTACTACCAAAATCCAGCTAAGTTAGTTTGTGTAGACATGCTTTTTGTTTGTATTTTTTTCTTTATATTACAGGAACATCCCAATGCTTGGAGGAGTATTACAGATTAACTGTGTGAGGGAACTGAGGGTGGTCAGAGGCAACCATGACCTTATGATAAACCCAGGCTGGAAGGGTGTGAGTGGATTGAAGACTTTTGGGTGGCTCCTGTGCTCTAATATGAATTCATAGTGGCAAGAAAGCTACCCTTGACTTTAGTGTATTTCCTTGTTTCTTTTTGTCATTGCAAAAAGAAAATCAACAGTCAACAGCAGCAGACCTCCATTGGGTGATGAAGGGACAAGACATGCTGCTTGTTTTCATGAATTCAGAGGGGAGAAGTAATTTGTGGTGTAGCTTTTTCCACAGAAAAGCAAGGAAAGAAGTGTTCCTCTTGCAGTCCACACTGGCATTCTGTGTTGTTTCCTTGCTGAGATGATAACACATCCTTCTCATTAGAATGCCTTCCTGAGATATTG